>JAJOZX010008808.1:0-102500 GCA_023014485.1 Bathynomus jamesi | reverse complement strand
TATTCATTTAAGTATTTACCATTTGTTGTAATTTATGTATTAAAGTAAATATTTTCCTATGGATCCAGACTTTCGGCCCACCCTGTGTATATATATATATATATATATATATATATATATATATATATATATATATATATATATATAATGCCTTTCAAATGTTCCGTGAGATGATTTCTCATTTCATGAAGGTCAAGCTTGTCGCCCCTCCTCTCCATGGAGCCAAGAGAGCCAAGTGTGTGTGTGTGTGTGTGTGTGTGTGTGTGAGGAACACAAACAGTTCGTGAACTTTAACTATTAAATCCTTAAAGATTAATGCACTTTGTGACTTGAATTATGAGAAAAATTGAGCCATTCATAAAATATGACAGAAGTTAACAAGTTTATATGAATGTCGTACGAGTTCAAAGAAAGCTTTTGCCTTTGAGACTTTGTTATTAATCTCAGAAGTAAATAGTCTCTCTGCTTCTACTATTAGATTAACCTATTGACATCCTGATGTCGGTATATCATTTGGTGCCACTATACTACTAACCTTCTTAAGCGGAGATGCTGGTGTTGCTTACAAATCTTTACTTACAAACCGATTTGAAAGAAATTTGCACCGTTTTTCTGCGTCTATTTGTTAAGTATTTGTACAAAGTTTGAATCTAATTGAATAAAAACCTTTGAAGTTATGAACAGGGCTGTGGAGTCGGAGTCGTGGAGTCGGAGTCGGAGTCGGAAGCAATTTTGGTGGTGCTGGAGTCGGAGTCGGAGTCGGTAAAAATGTACCGACTCCGACTCCGACTCCAATATAAATTTTAATAAAATATGTTTTTGTGTGTGATATCACTGGCAGCTATGGTGGTTAAACCACTTAAAAATAAACACAATGTTTTCCATTTCAGACACTAATGCCATTAATTCATTTTTTCTTTTCAGATAATATTTTTTATTTTAATGCTTATTTAATTTCGAGTTCTTTCTAAATTTCATAAGTTTTTAACTTTCAAGTCTAAAACCCCTTTCACAATGGCAAAGACACTTCCAACAAAGTCTGCAGTTTTTTAATATTTTACAATAACCACAGATGGGAAACATTTCGTGTGTCAGTGTATGATAGAAGATGATGATGATGATGATGAAAAATTATGTGAAGCAAAAATCAGTGGTTTTACTGGCTCTGATAAAAATGCACCAACCAGAGCATCAAATTTGAAAAGACATTTGCAGTGTTTCCATCCCAAAATTTTAGAAGTTGTCATTGAGAAAGATAGTAATAAAAACCTTCCAACTACTTCAAAGTTAACAAAAGATCAGAAATCTACTGAACGACAAGCACCACTTACAAGATTCTTTACTACAGACAAAGTTACCGTAACAATGACCACAGATGATGATGCTTCACGTGGTGGTGATGAAATGCCTCTTGTGTAATTATCATCATAGCAGATTTAGAATTAATATACCTTCGGAGTCGGAGTCGGAGTCGGATAGACAAAAAATTGAGGAGTCGGAGTCGGAGTCGGTTTTTTATGTGTCGACTCCACAGCCCTGGTTATGAATACACCTCTCCCCCACCTAACCATCTTTATACAATATACTTAAAACCTCGTAAAACACTTTTCCTAAATAAAGCTGGTGTTCGCAGATACCGGGTTTGTATAAAGTAAGGCGAGTGAAGCGACAAATCCGATTTGAATTATATTAACGCGAGTGAACATGGACGAGCAATATTTATTACACGTACTTTATAACAACTGTATATTCGATAGTAAGGTTTATAAGAGGTGTTGAAAATGTTTTTAAGAGTTAAAAAACAAGTTGAAACTAGTTTAAACCAGTTCAAATGGATTAGTCTCTTCACTCGCGTTACTTTATACACGGCCGGCCTTTTGTTTTCAACTTGAAATTTCCCAAAAAACGGTGATCATGCCGCATCTTTTCCCTTCAAAACATTTTTCCTTTTTCATATTTTCCTGTAAACGTTGTTAGGAAGGTATAACTTAGTAGTTTCCTCGCAACGTTGAAAAACATTCAATGTCAAGTGTTTTACGTAATTTTTTATAGTCTCGTTTTAATTTTTTTTTATTTAGAGAAAATTGAAATTGAAAATTCACTTTAGCTCTAAACATTTTTCTTTTCGTACGATTTACCCATGAATTTGGGCATAACGTGTTTCATACTTCTAGAATATATCCTGTATAGTTGAATGGAAACACCCATAAAGGATATATTCTTGAAGCATGAAACATGTCAGGAAAAGAAATATGTTTTAGAGTTAAACGAGTTTTCTACTTCAATTTTCTCAAAATAAAAATGGTTGTTTTTCCTGCATATTAGTGGTTCTTAACCCCTGGTTCACCGAGCCATTTTGATTGGGGATAACATAAATAAGTGATAAATGACAATTTAATGACCCAATCATTTTACTATTAATTATTTATTTTATTATCTATTACAAATGAACTGTTTAAAGGTATGGGTCGCCCAGCTAGCCCCGCGACTAGAATTTCGGTCGCAGCCTAAAAAGGTTAAAAACCACTTCTGTATATATTTGAAATTACTTTGGTACGTCCCACTTTAACGTTCTTCTGGAAAATCTAGGTATTTAGACTTATTATCCATGAAAAATAACAGGAAATATCGAATTCTACGGGAAAAATCACGTGGGAAGAGTAAAAACAAAAGAAAATCAATTTTTATTAAGATTAAAAAAAAAAAAAAATTTCACAACCATCATCATCTCCCATTAAGTTAATTCTTTCCTTGGTTCATTCCTTTGCTTTACAAAGATGTCAAAAGGAAGAGAGTAAACAAGTTAATGAAAAGTTCAGTAAATATATATAAAGAAACCGGATAAAGGAGAAACCGGATAAAAGAAAAACGGATAAAGGAGAAACCGGATAAAGGAGAAACGGATAAAGGAGAAACCGGATAAAGGAGAAACGGATAAAGGAGAAACCTGATAAAGAGAGAATGTAAAGATACCGTAGCGAAGAACTACAGTAGGTATACATACAGTTACAGGAAAGTAGACAAACCAACAAACACTTCGGTAATTAGGATGGCATACAGTGACGAGACCGCTCAACCCAGTAACCCTTTCAATGGGTGCTTGTTTCTCGGTTGGTGGCGTTACCACCCTCTCAATGCCGTCTGGTGAACAAAAGGCTTAAAACGTAACAACCAACCACCAAACGACCACAGAAAGGAAAGGACAGCAAAACAAAGACATTGTTCCATGCATAAACTATAAAATACAAATTTATAAACATATATACACACACACACATATACAGGGCGTCTCAAAAAAATGTATACACACTTTAACAGCTGATAGCTCAATTGATGTTTCTTTCTTTCCAAGTTAAACCCATTAGAATTAATAATGGCAGTCAGACTAAGCTTTGAACAAAGGAAATTCATTCTAAAATGCTACTGGAAGTGTGAAAACGCAGTTGAAGTGCAAAGACAGTTTAGGAGGGAGTTTCAAACAGATCCACCAACGCGACTTACCATCACTCGAATTAGAGATAAGTTTGAAGCCGATGGAACTGTTCAGAATGTCCACAAGAAGCGTTCCGGAAGACCACGGACATCGACAAGCCCCACAAAGCAAGAAAGAGTACTGGAAACGTATCACCAAAGTCCAAGAAAATCTGTGCGGCAAGCGAGTCGTGAGGTAGGAATTTCAGAATCGTCTGTCCAACGCATTTTGAAGCGCTGTCAATGGAAAAGTTACATTCCAAGATTAGTCCAGGCTATTAATGAAGATGATCCGGACCGAAGAGTGGAGTATTGCGAGTGGTACTTGGCACGATGTGGATGTGGATTGGACGAAGGGGTTTCGTAGAATACCCTCCGCGTTCACCAGACCTCACACCACTGGACTTTTTTTATGGGGATACTTAAAAGACAAAGTCTACGCTATAAAACCTGCAACAAATTGAGAGCAGCCATTGAACGAGAATGCACACAAATACCAAACGAAATGTTTTGTGATGTTTGCGATTCCATTGCTTCGCGTTATCAGCAGTGCCTGGACCAGAACGGACGTCAGTTTGAAAACAGGCGTTGACAAAACAATTAAATAATGTCTGTAGATTCTATTACATTTTGAAAATGAAATGTATTTTAATAAACACTGCCTTTATAATTATTTAAAGTGTGTATACATTTTTTTGGGACGCCCTGTATATATATATATATATATCTTTGGTTAGCTTCCGGCCGAATTGTTCATTCTGACGAAGGTCAAGCTTTTCACTCCACCTTAGACCTACAGTTTAACGTGGAATCCGAACCACGCCCCATCAGCAGCCCAGCGTCTTAACCACTAGGCCACCTAGGGTACTCATTTATCTACCAACCACTTTCTTTATTGTGTGGAAGGATGAACAGCTGGGTTTTGCTGCGCGCTGGCTGCCATCGGGTCTCGAACCCGGAGCCGATGGATTCGTAGTCAGCGACGCTAACCACTACACCACCGAGGCGCATATACAGGGTGTTTGAAAACTTTCTGTACAAATTGTAATAGGGGATAGGCAACACCAAGACAAACCCTTTTCGTCTATAAGTGTATGTCCGCTGACGTCACCATTCGGCGCGAGAGGGCACCGCTGCAATTGGCTAAAAGGTGAAGTGGGCTAGACTCGCGCTTGCAGCGGGCATTCTTAAATCGGACGTAGTACGCGTAACATGTTTATTTAAAGAAGGTGCTGAAAGTTGCGACCGGTAGCATCAATGCATGCCCGACAGCGTCGAAGCATTGACCGACGTACACGTCGAAAGATTCCCGGCATTTCGGGAACAGTTCCAGCGGCGACAGCGATTCTTGCTACGAGGTCTTCTTCTGAGTAAATGGGAGTCTCGTACACGAGGTTCTTCATGTGTCCCCACAGGAAGAAATCGAGGCATGTTAAATCGGACGATCTCGGTGGCCAGGCTACGGGCCCACCCCGGCCTATCCATCGGTCCCCAAAAGTGGCGTTCAGATAATCCCGCACATCGTTGCTGGAGTGTGCTGGGGCCCCGTCGTGTTGAAACCCCATTCGTCTACGAATAGCCACGGGAAGATCTTCCAGCAGTTCCGGCAACGTTTCTTCAAGAAATATCTGATAAACCCGCCCGTCGAGTCGGGCAGGCAGCAGGTACGGCCCAATCAACTTGCCATGGACGATACCCGCCCAAACATTGACGGCGAACCGTTCTTGATGAGCATGCACCCGTGTAGCATGTGGATTTGCGTGCGCCCACACGTGAGAATTGTGCATGTTAAACACACACTCACGTGTGAAACAGGCCTCATCTGAGAACAGCACATAAGCCGGAAAATTAGGCTGCACCGCTGTCTGCTGCAGAACCCAGCGTGCGAATTCCACACGAAGAGGGTAATCCCAAGGTTGTAATACCTGGACTCTCTGACGATGAAACGGATGTAACTGCTGCTCGTGCAACACTCTCCAGACCAGGTCGTGGTTCACACCGAAGATACGTGCAACACCTCGCGTGTTTGCGCTTGGATTGTCCTCAAATCGCCGTAGGATTTCTTCTTCCATGTCAGGAGTGCGCACGTTTCTCTCCCGACCAGTGTCATGCATGTTTGCATGGAATGTTCCAGTTTCTCGCAGTCGCCGATGCAAAATGAGCAAACGTTTGGTGGTTTCGCACACGTCTGTTTGGGAAGCGCTGTCGGTACAACCTCACAGCAGCTCTTCCGTTTCCATTGGCAGCCCCATACACCATATGCATGTCAGCCATCTCAGCAGTCGTGAAGCGCTCCATGTTACGCGTACTACGTCCGATTTAAGAATGCCCGCGGCAAGCGCGAGTCTAGCCCACTTCACCTTTTAGCCAATTGCAGCGGCGCCCTCTCGCACCGAATGGTGACGTCAGCGGACATACACTTATAGACGAAAAGGGTTTGTCTTGGTGTTGCCTATCCCCCATTACAATTTGTACAGAAAGTTTTCAAACACCCTGTATATATATACAGGGCGTCCCCAAAAAATGTATACACACTTTAACAGCTGATAGCTCAATTGATGTTTCTTTCTTTCCAAGTTAAACCCATTAGAATTAATAATGGCAGTCAGACTAAGCTTTGAACAAAGGAAATTCATTCTAAAATGCTACTGGAAGTGTGAAAACGCAGTTGAAGTGCAAATACAGTTTAGGAGGGAGTTTCAAACAGATCCACCAACGCGACTTACCATCACTCGAATTAGAGATAAGTTTGAAGCCGATGGAACTGTTCAGAATGTCCACAAGAAGCGTTCCGGAAGACCACGGACATCGACAAGCCCCACAAAGCAAGAAAGAGTACTGGAAACGTATCACCAAAGTCCAAGAAAATCTGTGCGGCAAGCGAGTCGTGAGGTAGGAATTTCAGAATCGTCTGTCCAACGCATTTTGAAGCGCTGTCAATGGAAAAGTTACATGCAAGATTAGTCCATGCTATTAATGAAGATGATCCGGACCGAAGAGTGGAGTATTGCGAGTGGTACTTGGCACGATGTGGATGTGGATTGGACGAAGGGGTTTCGTAGAATACCCTCCGCGTTCACCAGACCTCACACCACTAGACTTTTTTTTATGGGGATACTTAAAAGACAAAGTCTACGCTATAAAACCTGCAACAGTCGCTGAATTGAGAGCAGCCATTGAACGAGAATGCACACAAATACCAAACGAAATGTTTCGTGATGTTTGTGATTCCATTGCTTCGCGTTATCAGCAGTGCCTGGACCAGAACGGACGTCAGTTTGAAAACAGGCGTTGACAAAACAATTAAATAATGTATGTAGATTCTATTACATTTTGAAAATGAAATGTATTTTAATAAACACTGCCTTTATAAGTATTTAAAGTGTGTATACATTTATTTGGGACGCCCTGTATATATTACCCCTCAAACATGCGCAACATTTTCTATCAAGAGTTTCTATAAGAAACCATAAAAGTTTTGAATTATTCCTTATTTTATTTTAGTTTACTTTATTTATTTTACTTATTTTATTCATTCACTCGCATACGATATCGAATTTGGCATGTCGTAAAATTTATAATTCATTGTTGTATGGTATGCATATGCGAACACACACACACACACACACACACATATATATATAATACATATATATATTACAGTCGAAGTGTGTAACCAGCCATTTCGCGTAATGGCTGAAACTTCGTAATGGTTGAAGATTTTAGTCATTTCGCGAAATGACCAAGTGAAACAGCCATTTCGCGAAATGGTGAAATGGTTGGTCACACACTTTGACTAACATATATATACACACACACACACACACACACACACACACATATATATATATATATATATATATATATATATATATATATATACACACTGTGTGTGTGTGTGTGTGTATGTATGTACAACAGTAAAATATATCGTAAGGTTTATATTTAATCTGTTAATTTGTTTTAAACGTTGATAAGTGGCGAAAATTGCATTAAAACAGATCCAGATTTGGATATTCTTTGAACCGGAATAACGCGAAGCATTTCTTTCAGTGGTGATGAACTACCTATGGAAACTTCACCAGTACATTGACCCCCTGTTTAAGTGGCAATGTTATTGCTAGCTGCTCGTACCCTGAAATGGGAGTATGGGTGGAATGAGGCTCTCTGTGAAAATTTTTAAAATTTTCATCTTACTTCAACTGAAGCTATAATTACAAATGTCTTAAGCATTGATTGATTAATATAGTATATAATACAGAGACATAAGCGGATTTACGTATAGACAGAGTAGGCACCTGCATAGGGCAGTAAATTTTGAGGGGCGACAAATTTTGTCGTATTTCAACCTAAATTGTGCAAAGAAAACAAAAATAGAAAACAAATAAGTTATAAGTACTAACAAATTAAATGGATTCACAAATAAGTTTCAAAAAAAAAAAGAACAGCAACCTCTAATAGCAAACTAGCACTATCAAACGGGCACTTTCATCCCTGCCTAGGGACGGCAAAATGCTAAGTACGCCTCTGTACACGGAAGTAAACGCACGAGCACACGCACTTTTTGTATTTGTAAAATATCCCCACCAGGATTCGGATCTTGGACCTCTGACTTTGTGTCGCGGTGGTGGATGTTGATGGGGTTGTTTAATCTCCTTCGCAACATCTAAGATCATATGAAGGAGGGGACCTACAACTTTGTGGGATCCACGGGTCGTTACATAATCTGAACGCGGAGGACCGCCTTCCATCCAACTACTACCTAGAACCAATGTCGCTTAATTTCGCTGATCGAAGGGAAGCGGTGCTACGACACTGGCCACTCGAAGTAGCGGGCGCTAACCACTAGGTTACGACAGGATAAATTGTAACACAACCTGGCGTAGATTTCATCAATGAGGCAATCCACCCGCTTTCACGCTTAGAAATGTTTTTTGTATTAACTCCTTGCACTCGAGCTAAAGGACAGCATTTAATTCACATTTATTTGGAAAACACTAGGGTACCATAGAGGAAAATAAATGCATGAGTACGCGTACGTTTTGCGTATAAGGAGGAGAACTGTACGGGGATCGCATTTTTTAAGCACAGTAATACCTGTAATATGACATCCAACTGTTCTGTCACGTTCAAACTCCGTCAGCTCTGATATTCACGTAATATACAGGGTGTTCATAAAGATACGCAAGTGAATATAGTGAAGTGTACATGCATATTCACTTGCATAACGTTATGAACACCCTGTACCTATGAATATTGACTGTAACAGGTAGCAAACTAACTTATGTTTTTGGATTACAGTGCTGCCCTCTACCTATCCCTTCAACCTTTCAGGTATTCCGGGCAACGATTCCTCATTTCAAGGAGGTCAGGTTTGTTGACCCTCCTCTCGATTTTGCCTGATGAAGTAGAAGATGATTTCTTGCGTTCTCCACTTCACATAGCTGTTTAAAGGCATGGGATAGAGATAGTATAACAAGGAGACACAACTGTTGTATGTATTTCCTGTGTATTCCCGGCTCATCTGGAATTGCCCTGAGCCAGGCGTCTAGTTTTCTTTTGAAGATTTCCACCGCTACACTAGTCGTGTTCCATAGTTCATTGAACAGTTGGTTGAAGTCTTGGCCCTCTCACAACAAATCTATTTTCCTTCAAGGTTGAGGATGTTCCTGTCTAGCTTTTAGTATGTGAACGCGACACAGTCTTCTTTTACTACTTTGTACTATTGTTTGGGTGGTTATAACATTCAAAGTGAAATTAGAGACTAGTTTCTCCATTATTTTTCATATGTAAATAATGGTGTACCTCTCTTTTCTTCTTTCCAGTCGGTATAAACTTAATTCACGTAATCTATCCCATTAATTTAGTTCTTTGCATCCATTGATCTTGGCTGTGAAGCTTCTCTGAATCCCTTCAAGTTGACTAATGTCTTCTTTTTATATTGTGATGTTAACACTTAACCGGTATGGTGGTATGGACCCGCACCATACCACTTATGTAACTAAACCGCACCATACCAGTTAAGGGTTAAAATTGATCCCACTTGAGTATGATCATTGTTTTCAACAGACGAATCATTATATTCCTGTCCCTTCTTTTAAAGGTTCTCAATATCTGTCCAGTTTTGTTTATTGCTATCTTATTTTCCGTTTCAAATTTCGCGTTATCACTCGTTATAACTTCTAAATCTTTTGCTTTAATAATTTCTCTGAATTTCCTGTCCATTCAGAACATATTGTAGTATTCCATGGATTTTAGTTTCTCCCTTCTTCCGTACCTCAATAGTTGAAATTTCTCAGTGTTAAATTTCACATTGTTGCCTTCTGACCAACTGTAGATTCTGTTCATGTCTGTCTGTAGAGATTCTATATCATCTGGGTTTCTTATTTTTCTACTAATTTTTGTGTAATCAGCAAAAGATGTTACTGTGCTGTCACTGGTAACTTTCTCAGCTATATCAGTTGGCACGATCATGAAGAGTAATGGAGCTAATACTGCTGTTCTTTATGGTACTGACCTTTGACTCTGATGAAGATATTCCTCGGTCTTTCTCCTGCTCACTAAGGAAATTATATAGGGTGAACCAAATGTAGGTGGACAGTAAATGATAACGTTTATTTTGAGAATACATATTTAATTTTTTTGTATACTATAATACAAAATAAAATTTAAATAAATTTAGTTATAATATTTAATATAATAAAACACAAACACCATAGTTATAATGAACACCATAGTTATAATATAATATAACACAAACCGTATTCAACCTACTGTCCACCTACCTTTGGTTCACCGTGTATATCTATTTTCCTACTTTTCCTGCTATTCCTATATATTTCATGTTATGTGCTGTGATTCATGGTCACCAGTGACGGATTATCACTGAGGCAATTGAGGCTGAAGCCTTAGGCTCCCATGCTTGAGGGCCCCCAATCAACTGAGTTTCGATGATATAATTCGAGATTTCGCAAACTTCTTTGATTAAATATGACAGAGTACACAAACTGACAAATTCCCTGTTTTATTTTGTTTTATAGGCCCTAAAGTAAAGTTTGTTTAATACCGTTTGGTTTTGGCAAACGGCAAAATACACTGTGTTAAGGTTCTTTTAAGCTTGTTTCTCGATTAGCCTGAGTACCGTACATATAATTCGTGTAAATGTACCATGTCCTGTACATGTGCATGTGCATGTATTGTTAATAAAAAGCTATAGAAAAGGGCCCCATATTCTTCACTGCCCTGGGGCCCCGAGGTGTCTTAATCCGCCTCTGAATTGGTCACACTTGTCGAACGTCTTGGTAGTCTGTATATCACATCATAGTTATCATTGTTTTCGAGCGCATCTATGATGCTGTTAGATTTCATTAGTTGTGATACCAATTTATATTTGGAGCAGTCAGATACTGAAAGAAAAGCTTGTCCCAATACTTTTGGTTTTGTTTTATTTATATATATATATATATATATATATATATATATATATATATATATATATGCAATAAAATCACAGAACAACACGTGATCTTTTTAATAAGCAAAGAACCACAGGGAAAAGGAAACCCGAAATTCGAACGCTTTCATGATATATTCACATCTTCAGGACAAGAAAGAAATTTCTTTCTTGTCCTTGAAGATGTGAATATATCACGAAAGCGCTCGGATTTCGTGTTTCCTTTTACTTTTCCCTGTGGTTCGGATGCCATTGATGATATCAGAACCCTAATAAAGTCCGTAAACTCTCCATCCCCTAATATAATACTCTGCGGCGATTTTAATTTCCCATTTATAAAATACAAAAAGGTGGGTAGAAATATATTTATACAGCAAGATAAGGGGGCACAAGAGAGGACCAGGAGCAAACAAAAATGCTGATAGCTCTCACAAACGAGTTTATGCTGACACAGGAGATTACAGAAAAAAAGACAGAAAATAACTGCCTAAATCTGGTATTGCTCATATAAAAATAACCCCAACTATTATCTCAGACCACAACATAATCGAGTTATCAATAAATATGGCGATAACATTAAAAGATAATACACATACAGAATGAAGCAGCAAATTTGGGCTTTTAACTTAAACTCCAAGACCACAAATTGGGAAGAAATCAGATTACACATGGCCCAAATAGAGTGGAGAACAGTTTTAGAGAATAAAACAACTGAAGAAATGCTAACAACCTTGGAAGAAAAGACGCTAAAAATTTTAGAAAAATATGCTCCTCCGAAAGCACAGCCAAAAGGAAAGAGGAACTAGCTAGAGAGGCAAAGGAAAAAAATATTCCGCAAAAGAAAGAGAGTAACATCGAAGTTAGCTAATTGCGGAGACAACAATGCCAGGAAAGTAATACAAGAAAAACTGTAGTATCGATAGGAAATACAAATCCTGATTAAGGACCATACTGAGAGGGAAGAGGAAAAGGCGGTAGAAGCAATAAAAGAAAATCCAAAATACTTCTATAGCTATGCAAAAAGGAAAACAAAATCGCGCGCTACCATTGGGCCCTTAAGGAAAGGAAATACTGAACTAACAGACGATCTAAAAGAAATATCTGAAACATTAAGAGCCCAGTATGAATCGGTCTTCATCAGTACCCTAAAAGTGACAAAGCGATACCTGACATACAGTAGATGCATTTTTCGAAGAGAAATTGCAAGGAGAATGTATAACAGACTTTGATTTTACTCCAGAAGATGTAGCGAGAGCTATAGGACAAGTGAAATCACATTCAGCTGCAGGTTCGGACAAATGGAACGCACTACTGATTAAAAATTGTAAAAATGAAATAGCTACACCCTTATACTGGATATGGAGATCCCGAGACACTGGGGAAATACCGAGCATCTTGAAAAGAGCGAACAATGACCCTATATATAAAGGAGGGGGTAGATCTCAAGCAAAGAACTATATACCAGTGTCATTGACGTCCCACCTCACCAAAATATTTGAAAGAATAGTCAGAGAGAAAATCTATGACTTCTTGGAGACACTGGAAAGATTTTCAACGAAAATCAGCACAGATTCCGATGAGGAAGATCGTGCCCATCACAACTTATAGAGCACTATAACAATATCTTAGATGCACTTGTAAGCAATGAAAACTATGATGTCATATTCACGGATTTTGCTGAAGCTTTCGACAATTGAAACGGTTAATATTGGATTTTACTCCCAGTCACAAGCAGTTGAACAAATACTATATATTGAATTTCCATTAAATACTGACTAAAAAAATATATATATATATATCTTATCTTGTGCAAATTTGTTCAAACGTACTTTTTTTAATAAAATATATTTCCCGTTTTGGCTATAATGTACTTTTTTTCATAAAATATTTTTTCTGATTTGGCTATTTTTTCGCTACTCTGGCGACTTAATTAATTTATTGTTTTCTGTTCTGGCTATTGTTTTTTCTAATTGGATTCAGTTTGGTGGTGTTTGCGATAGAATTATGACGTGCCGCTCGTGTGATTTCGACTTTGAGGACTTGATTCGTCATGTGCTCTAGATGAAGACAAAACATTGGATGTTTTTATTAATTACGGCGTTATTCTCATCCTTAACTGCCCGAAATGTGACAGTGAGTGCCTAATACGAAAAGATCAGAAGATATTTAGGTGAAATAACCAATATTAACCCGTTAAGTTAACTGAATGCCTGGTTAGGTTAATTGAATGCCCGATTAGGTCAACTGTACGCCCTTGATGATTGGTTAGATTAAGTCGTGATATTTTCGTTAGTTTAAACGAAAATGACGAGAGCAAACTTTTCTGGTTAATTTTGAGGTGTTTTGTACGTTTCCTGTGGTAATGCGTCGTTCACGAGATCTCGTAACATGAACATATCCTATATGTTTATGTTGCGATATCTCAAAAACTACGCAAAGCACCTCAAAATTGACCAGAAAAGTTTGCTCTCATTATAAAACCAGACTGGGAGTAAAATCCAATATTTACCAATGAAACATATGGGAATAACAGGCAAAGTGGGAAAATGGATCTACAGCTTCCTCAGAAAACGTCTACAGGTCGTCAAAATTCAAGGTGTATCATCATCAGAATCAGAAGTACGCAGCTCAGTACCACAAGGTACAATACTGGCCCCACTCCTGTTCACTATCATGCTAACAAACATAGACAGTGGAGTAAACCGCAACAATATAGTAACATCCTTTGCGGACGATACAAAGATCAGCAGAAAAATCAGCGATGCAAATGAAGTGGAGGCCTTGCAGAGGGACACGAATAAAATATACAAATGTTCAGAAGACAACAATATAACAATTAACATCGAGAAATTTCATCTCTTGAGATATGGCAGAAATGAGGAACTTACACAACATATGCTCCAGATAGACAGGAAATTCAGAGAAGCACGAAAGCGGCCGACTTCGGGGTAATAATGACCGATGATGCCAAATTTGAGACACAAAATCAGATAACGATAAATAAAGTAAAAAGAGTAACGGGACAGGTACTAAGAACGTTCAAAAGAATGGACAGGACAGTAATGATTCCCTTATTGAGAACACTGATTATACCAAAACTTGAATACTGCTCAGTTTTGACGTCCCCATATAAAAAGGAAGAAATTAATAAACTAGAAGAAACGCAGACACACTTCACAGCCAAGATTGATGGCTGCAAAGAACTCAACTACTGGGAAAGACTACGTAAACTAAATCTGTACTCCCTGGAAAAAAGGAGAGAGGGGTACACCATAATCTACATATGAAAAATGATCGAAAAACTGGTACCAAACGTAAAACTAAACCCAGTTACCATTCATACCACGCTGGAAAATAGGAAAGGTAGAATGTGTAGTGTTCCCAAATTAAAGGCCCGACAAGGGACCTCTTCAACACTGAAGGAAAATAGCTTGGTTGTGAGGGGCCAAGACTTTTTAACCAGCTTCCAAAGGACCTCAGAAACTTTACATGGGTCAAAGTTGAAGTCTTCAAGAGAAGACTAGATGCCTGGCTCAGGACAGTACCAGATAAGCCGGGTGCACCTGGCTATGTGCGGTGGAGAGCGCAAGAGAGAAACTCGCTCCTCCACCAAGCCAGGCCTAGAGGCAGGGCCGCCAGCTTGACCTTCGTGTGAAGAGAGACCAACACATGGAACCTGAACGAGGTTAACGAGGCTATATAATTACCTCTCTTCCTCATTCGGGTTACGATGGCAACCATCACGTGGCCAACCCAACCATCCAGGAGATGGGTTCCTTGGAAGGTAAGAGTAAAGGTTACTGAGTACCCGCACCATCTGTTATATGTATAACTCCATTGAGAATCAACTGATGGCGCAACGAACCTCAAAACCACAGTAAGCGGAGCCCATTACTTGACTCTTTCCTTTAATACCCGCGTTGAACGAAGGCGCCACCTCTTAATCGAATAGAGGAGAAGGCGAACAGCGAACCCGGGCACTTCAGGGCCACTTCCCTGGGGTTAGAGGACACAATATTGGAACATCGCGATGTTGCGAAGGGTGGGGGGGAGGGGAGAGGAAAGTCATCTACAGACATGAGCTTGCAATTGCACCTTCCGTCTACCATTTACTTTAACACAAGTAGCAGTAATAATCAGTGAGGGTGGGCCAGAAACTAGCACAGCACTCAGACCAGACGACTGCGGCTCATTCTGTACTCCACAGAAATATACACCAGAAAAACGAACAAAAGAAATAACGAACGCTGTTTCACAATAGTAGTAGAGTACTTTCGAAATAAGAGCTCACACACCATCACCAAAAAAGTGAATGATGAAAAATTGAAGATATTTATGAAAAAACTATACCTATATAGGGCTATGGGTTGATTGCCTGATACCCTCATCCGTTGGAAATTTCAAGCAGATTACAGTGGAGAGTTAACGACAAAAGCCCTACGTTTTTTCGTTAGAGAGTTATGTATATGTAGGTCTTCAAAGGACCTCTATGTTTATTTGGCTTCGGTATTTGTGCTGCCTAATGGTAGAGAAAGAAATTGCCTTACCTTATTATTTCGTTGGGCCTTGTTTCTGTTCGTAGGACGCGACGATGTTTTTCGATGTAGGGCCGCGGTACGATGGAGTTACACAACGAGTTGCTTTGATGTAATTAGTATAAGCAGTTACTACATTTAAATACCTGAACGAATAGGCCTATCCTTTTTATAGTTATTAGGTTTTATATTATGAGAATTCACTCAGAACTTATAGGAAGATAAAGAACATCTTCCTTGCTTAAAGCATCGCTGTAACATAAGCAGCTCAGAGTGCCGCCAGTATAATATAATCTTCATGTTTTATTATTTGCTGAATTTGCAAAGTTCGTTGACTCTTCTCTCGATGTAATTTGAACACGAAATAATATTTTTCTTGTGGTTGGGTGGGCCCAATGCTTCCATATTGGGTTCTATGTATGTATGGCAATTATTTTCATTCCCAATAGGCTATGTCGCCAATCCCGAGGCAATTTTGTAGATATTTAATTCAATAAATTGATAATTTGTATTTAATTATGAAATAAAGGTATCACATGCGATACCATGTTGTAAGCGTGTATAGTAGGGTGGAGCGAAAAATACTTTTTTTCTAGTATGAAGTTCTAATAGTGATTAAAAGTTGCATTTAGTGGACGAAATATGTCTGCCAAAATATGAGTTCATTTGTTTAAAGTTTTCAGCTGCCACCAGGGGGCTAAATTTAACACAATTTTGGGTAAAAAGGAAAAAAATGCTTCTATTTTAGGTTTGTCAAACTATTATAAAATTTCATCTTAGAATTATCTAATAGGTTGATTAAGATTCTTAAATGATAGAAATTCGTTTTGTAAAAATGCCTTTTCATATGCTTAATATCCTCAGCTGCCACAAGAGAGCTGAAGTTAACACAATTTAGAGTAACTGAGTCATGTTGAGACTACACTGAATGTTGTGGGGGAGGGTTTGGGGAGGGTTGTGGGGGAGGGTTTGGGGAGGGTTGTGGGGGAGGGTTTTGGTGTAAAGGAATTTCTTTCTGTGAGTCATTAGAACAGTGTGTTAACACTTGTCTTCTTAGGTAGTAGGCCTAGTCGCTCAGTTGATCGGAGAGTTTTTTTAATATGATCGGAATATTATAAAACTATTTTAAAGTGATTTATATAGAGATAATATTGATTTTATTATAAAATGCTTGTTATAATGTATTATATAATTTTAGTTTATTTATATAATATATTTATATTTATATAATATATTATATATACTTATACAATATATTATATATATTAATTATATAATGTTTTGATGTTACAGGATATTTTGTGATTTTGAATTTTTCTTAAAAATTTATGGCATCAAATACTAAATATAAACATTTCACTAGAGAACATATGAAGTGTGCCATATTTGAAGTACCTTGTGAGATGAGTGATATGCAACTACCAACTTATAACTGCATTATGAAAGATTACCTGTTCACAAAACATTTAGTGAAGGAGCAGATGAATACAAGGAGCCTTCATTTTCTGAAATAGCAGAGGCAGTTTCCAAAAAGGTAGAAAATATTTTGAAGAAGGCCTCTTTGCCAATAGTTTCACATACACGCGTTTTGCAGATGATGCGAGTGTACCATGATAAATCAGGTCCTTATTAAAGCCATACAAGTCACGCAAGGAAGGATCAGCCTAAGTACAAAAATCAGCTTGAAGAATTTGAAAACTCTTCAAAATGCACTTTGTTTGACATCTGCACCTGCAAATGTAAGGAGCAAAGCTGGGCACTTGCGGTTTTTTTTGCGTACTGCGGTACTACCGCACTACCAAACCGGTACCGCATAACGCAGTACCGCAAAAAATGCGGTAGCGGTACTGCTGTACTTTCAGCGATCCTTTGCGTTATGCGGTACCGGTTTGGTAGTGCGGTAGTACCGCAGTACCGCAAAAAAAAACGCAAGTGCCCAGCTTTGGACTAAGGAGTTTAGGAGATGCTCATGTGAAAAGAGTAAGAAAGTCCCTCCAAAAGAGCAGGATTTTTTAAATGACCAACGAACACGCAGAATAATGGTGATAGGAAGCATTGACATAGCACACACAAGACGATTACAAGCAAGAGAACATCGAAAGGAAATGGAAAAAGCACGTCTGGAATCCTCACAAACAACTAGTGCTGCTATAACCAATACGTCCAACTTACAAATCGAAACAGAGACAAGTGAACTTCAACAACTAGAAGAGATATCTGAAGATAATGAGGAAGATACAACCTTGACTCAATATGTAATATCAGAGCAACAGATGCGTGAGCCACTGCCTTCATTAGCACTTACTTGTGATAGATTTAAAATGTCGGACAGAGCTGGGGCTGCTTGCTATTGTCTGCAGTATTGGCAGATCTTAAAATTGTTACTCCCGAAGACAAAGGGAATATTATAGACAGAAGTAAGCTAAGACGTGAAAGACAAAAACAGAGAAAGGAACTACAACAGATAGGAGAGCCAAAAACCATGCGGGGATTATACTTTGATGGCAGAAAGGATAAAACAATGATTCAAGTCCAGGAGAGTGATGGCTCTAACCACCAAAGAACCAAACGCGAAGAGCATATCAGCATAATATCTGAACCACACTCTCTGTACTTTGCACATGTGACACCTTCCAGTGGCAAAGCTAAATACATTTGCACAGCGCTAGTGAATTGCTTGAAAGAAAGGAATGTTGATATAGGGAACATCGTTGCAGTTGGCTGTGATTCGACAGTGGTTAACACTGGCAGTATTGGAGGCACAATAAGATTACTGGAAGAAGCCTTTAATAAGCCATTGCAGTGGCTGATATGCCTTTTACACCTTAATGAACTTCCATTGCGCCATCTGTTTCATCACTTGGATGGTACCACTACTGGACCAAGAGCATTTTCAGGAGAAATTGGCCGAGCACTTTCAGACTGTGAAAAGCTTCCCATAGTTAACTTCAAACCCATTGAAATTCAAGAGGACATGTGTGAAGTTGATGTAGATGACATAAGTACTGACCAGAAATACCTTCTTGAAATTCACAAGGCTATATCAAGTGGAACATTCTCAAAGAGTCTTAGTCATAAGAGTCCAGGCAATATATCACATTCAAGGTGGCTCACCACAGCAAACAGGACTCTGCGGTTATACAGTATGCAAGCACAGAGAATCCTTCAGGCAATTTACAAGAATTAGCTACTTTCATTGTTAGGGTATACGCACCAATGTGGTTTCAGATAAAGCGTAAACCATTATGCCAATATGGTGCTAAACATATGTGGCATATGATTGCAAGAAGCCGGTATCTCCGTGAAGAGCTTAGGAGAGTACATGACTCAGTCATTCAGCGAAATGCATATTACGCAAATCAAGAAAACATTCTCATTGCAATGATAGCTGATGAAAGGGAGCATGTGCGTCAGTTGGGATTTAGGCGTATCATAAAAGCAAGGGCATGCATTCAAGAAACAGATGTTATCAGGTATTTTAAGGTGCCAGAATAAATTTTTATGCGAAAGACTATACAGATCTCATTATGTGGCAAGATTTTCAGATAGCAGAACCACCGATAACCAAGGAGTTTCTCTTGATGATATCGAATCATGCATCAAACATGGTACTACTCTTCATTCAGAATTATTTCAGTTTCCATGTCATACACAAGCCGTAGAGAGATGCGTCAAGCTCGTTACAGACGCTGCTGGATCAGTCTGCGGACCTACAAACAGAGACGGTTGGATTCGTGCTACATTAGAATCAAGGAAAAAACAGCCAAAATTTGACACAAAAGCAAATTACTAAATAGTCTTCAGCAAGAACCCTTTCTAGAGGGAGGTTGGTTGGGGAAAGGGTGGTAACTCCGCTAAGGCACGAAATAACGTTTCTTAACTGTCTCAAGCCAGTATAAAGGAGGAGACATATCCTAATTTATTACTGTTCCTTTTTCAAGTAAATACAGAATCATACTTAATTGTCATTTTAAGTTAACTTCAGCCCTCTTGTGGCAGCTGAAGATATTAACCATATGAAAAGGCATTTTTACAAAACAAATTCTTATCATTTAAGAATCTTAATCAAACTATTAGATAATTCTAAGATAAAGTTTATAATAGTTTGATAAACCTAAAATAGAAGCATTTTTTTCCTTTTTACCCAAAATTGTTAAATTTAGCCCCCTGGTGGCAGCTGAAAATATTAAACAAATGAACTCATATTTTGGCAGGTATATATCGTCCTCTAAATGCAACTTTTAATCACTATTAGAACTTCATACTAGAAAAAAAGTATTTTTCGCTCCACCCTAGTGTATAGTTTTTCCATAATATTGGACTTTGACCTAAATACGCTAATATAGAAAAACAGAGAAGGAAGAAGATGCCATAGAACTACGCAATTAACGAAAATTCAAAATATTTCTGTAATTTTGGAAAAAAACAGGAACATTGGATCTCTAAGGAATGAGAATCTAACTATCTGAACGTCACATCTAAAATATTGTAAGAGTACAAAACAAATCAGTTTCTAATATTTCAAAATCAAATGGGAAGTGACAACAGGAATTTCTTTGAACAAGAATTACAAAGAGATTATTGATTGTAATATATTAAAAACTGACTTTACGCCGGGCAAAACTGAACGAGTTTATAGGACAAATGAAAAGACATATATAAATGTCTTTTCATTTGTCCTATAAACTCGTTCAGTTTTGCCCGGCGTAAAGTCAAAGCCCTGTTCAGACAAAAGGAACGTTATACACTAATAAAAACTGTAAAGAAGAAAAAGCTACGCCTCTGCATTTAATATGAAGATCTTTAGACAAAGAAGACATACCGGACATCTTGAAAAGAACTTACTTTGTATATAAAGGAGACAAATCACAAGAGAATTAAATGTGTACACTAGTGTGAAAAATGCTCTGTATGAATTGGTCCCCAATTAACCCACCCCTAATATCTCCAGTCTAACTATAGAGTAGATTAAGTCTAGCCTTGTAAGGGTCAGCCTAGAGATTCCGGAAATGGTCCAGAGCGGGCAGATAAATTGAGGTCCACAGTAGGATTCCTCACCAAATTAGGTTAGGGCAATCTACCTTCACCTTTGTTAAGCTATGAGTTGATGCTAGGTCTTAGGCCACAATGTAGGCCTAAGTTGTTTGACCCAGCTTAATTTAATGAGTTTACTTCTAACTGGGTTAAAACACAATTAGTCACTTACTGCTAATTATTAGAGAGTCCCTTTTCCTGTCTTGTTTAATTGTTAAGAGCGTACTTGCTGGTGGGGATCTTTTTTCGTTGTCTGTTCTTCTCCCTTCTCTCGTTCCGTCTTGTCGCCCCGTTCCTCGTTTTCGTTCTCCTTTGTTCTCCTTTTCGCGGGGCTTTTTCCACCAGCGTCCTCTTAGTTTTTTCTTCGGTTGGTTGATCGGTAATGTATATCTATTACCGAGCACGCTCTTGTCACACAGTATATAAATACTAGTGTGGAGAATAACTCTGGTGAGCAACCAATTGGTTTCATCCACCCAGTTATTGACATAAAAGGAATTTAATAATTGTTAGATTAACTACCTACCTACTCAGTGAACCATTTCGTTACCTCCCAACTACCCACACATCAGTTTTCCATATACTGGGGGCCCCGGGAGATAAAAATTTTGGTGTCATTGTCACCAATTTTTATGTCTGAGTGTAGACTAGCTAACTATTTGACTGTAAATGCCTGTTAATCTGATTAACAGTGACTTATCCTCACCTTCTCATGGAGAAGATGTAGCATTTAATTAGAAGAGAAAATATACATCCATAGGATGAAACTGTCTATGGTCTTTACCATAAGAAAAGAAAAAGTGAAAGTTAGAAGATAAAATTACAATTCCCCAGCATCTATTTTTTGTTGTAAAACTAGTCGCGCCTTTAATGCTGTTTGTCGCTGAGGTCTTGTGTCTGTCAATGTTGTAGTAGGATGCGTTACCACTCCTACTGTCAAAGGAATAGTTACTGGAAGTTCAGTGTCTCCAGTTGTTACTGTCAGTGGAGAAGGTTCTCCAAAGTCCATTGTTTTGGGTCCAGACTCTAAAGGGTACAAAAGAGAAATGTCTCTTGTTGTGTCACCCGTTGAAGTCCTTAATTTGACCACTCTTGTTACCCCGTCTGCCCCTGGTCTGAGTTCTAAAACTCTAGCCAGAGGCCAGTATTGTCTTGGAGTACTGTCATGTATGAGAACAAGGTCCCCTACCTTAATTGTGTCAGACCAATCCTTCTTAGTCATTTGTTTATGTCTCTCCCTTAGACCCATCAAGTACTCAGTTTTCCACTGTTTAATGAAATGAGCTTTAACTCTAGTTAAGTGTTGTAACTTAGTCTGGAGTTCATCGTGTCGTTGAGTCCAGTTTGGGTCTTCTGAAGAGTCTATATTGTAGTCCGGCAGGAGACTAACTTGTTCTCCCGAATCAAATGATTTGGAGTTAATGGTTCCGGGTCATTAATGTTGTCACTCACATAAGTGAGTGGTCTATTGTTGATGATGATCTCAATCTCAGCCAGGAGAGTGAGCAACTCAAATAAGTGTATCTGTTTTTTACCAATTGCTTTCTTCAAGCAATTCTTTACTGTTTGTATATTCCTCTCCCAGATAGAACCATACCAAGGAGAGGCAACTGGAATATACTTCCACCTTATTTGAATTTTGTATATATAATTGTGTGAGTTCATCGCTTAACAAGTCGTGGATTACTTGTTCACCAGCCTTGAAATATGTAGCATTGTCAGTCCAAACTGTCTTGGGTACTGAATGTCGTGCACAGAATCTCTTAAAGACAGCAACAAAAGATTCTGCTGTAAGGTCCTCCACAACATCCAGATAAACAGCTCGTGAGCCAGCACATGTAAACAGTACAATGTACATTTTTGTTCAGTGTCAACCACCCATACAGTCAATGCTCCTGTATAGTCAATGCCTACAGTCTCAAAGGGTCTGTTGAGAGTAACTCTCTCCTCTGGCAAAGCAGGAGGATTTGGTTTCCTATAGGGCCTAGCATGAATACGCCTACATGTGACACACTCACTCAGGACTGTTTTAACAGTGATCCTTCCCTTGGGTATCCAATAAGTTTTTCTTAATGTAGTTAGTGTCTGTGGTACCCCCATATGATGTACATCATTGTGTGTTTGTCTGATGATTAATGTGGTCAAATAGCTAAATCTAGGTAAAAGGATTGGATGTTTGCTTTTGTATGACAGTTTTGATTTGTCTAATCTCCCTTTACACTTAGAAGGCCTTCCTCATCTCTGAACAAATTTAGATCCACAACTACTGATGGTACAGGTTCTTTTGTTTGTTTCCCATTAGTCAAGAATTCTAACTCTTTATTGTACTCCTTTTGTTGTGCATGCCCTATCCAGTACTTGGTTGCAACTTCTGTATAATTATGATTGTTTTTATTTAGCTGTTTGTTTATTGTAGTTAAACAGTTGTGAGCAAACCTCAAACAGTAGGCTGTGACCCTGACAAGTTTGCTGAAATCAGAATACTGTTCATAATTAGTGATTGGTTCAACCTTTTCATTTGAAAAGATTAAATTTAATGTCAAGTTAACTTGTTCCACAGGCCATTGGTCTGTATTACAGAGCCACTTAGGTCCCATAAACCAAGTTTTGTTTGACTTCAACAACTTGTAGGATAAACCTCTGGTCAGAAAGTCTGCTGGATTTTGTTTAGTTGGAACATAGTGAAAGTTTACTTGTAGGCTTTCATTAGCTTCAGCTATTTCTTTTAGCCTATTTCTTACAAAGATATTCTTACTATTAATGCTATCATTCCGTATCCAGGCAAGACAAATCTGACTGTCAAGCCAGATGTGGATATCAGTTATGTTCACATCATGGTAAGCATCCTTAAGCAATGAAATGGTTTTAATGGCTAATGCAGCAGCCAATAGTTCCAATTGAGGTATGGTTCGGGTAGGTTTGAGAGGTGCAACTTTCCCTTTTGCATAAATTAGATGACTTTCTGTAGGACTTACAAGATACGCACAGCACCCATAAGCTTGTGTGCTTGCATCAGCAAACACATGAAGTCTCTGGGGCTTATCCCTAAACCCACAGCACCTTTGAATTTTAATGTTCTGCACTTTTGTTAAATCAGCAGCTAACTTCTTCCAAGATTTTTGATCTTCATTGTTATTGGATCATCCCACCCAACATTTGTCCTCCAAATTTCTTGGAGGAGAATCTTTGATTTTATTGTTGAAGGCAGGAATAGACCCATGGGATCAAATATTTGGGAAGCCTCTGATAATATTTGTCTTTTAGTATTTGCTTCCTCATCAAGTTTAAAACCTTTAGTACAGATTGAATCATGACTGGTAGAAGTTGCATCCAAATACCAGTTCATACCTAAAGTTTTAACTCTGTCTGATGGCTCAGTAAGACCATTATTATCCTTTAAAATCTTTTGTTTAAATCCTCATCATTTGAAATCCACTCTCTAAGTTCAAAGTTACCTTGTTGCATAATGTTTTGAGTGTGTTCATAGACTTCAGATAATTCAGATTTTTTGTTGTTGAGCCTATTAGATTGTCTACGTAAAAATGTTCCTTAAGGAAGTTCAATGTTAAAGAGTTATTAAACTGGTTCAAATGATGTCCAATTGTCACTGCTAATAGGCTAGGTGAGCAATTGGCTCCAAACAACACAACATTAAATCTATAGGTTATGAACCCTTTATTCAAATCAAATGGATCCTTGAACCATAAGAACCTAAATTGGTTCTTATCATATTCATTTTTAAGATTTATTCTCAAAAATGCCTTTGAAATGTCACTTTGTACGGCATATTTATCTAACCTGAACCTCAGTAAGATCTTCACAAGGTCAGAAATGAGATTAGGACCCTCAATCAGGCAATCATTCAAACTGTGTTTATCACTGTCTTTGAGGCTACAGTTATATACTACTCTGAGTTTTGTTGTTGGGGCATCTTGTCGATAAACCCCCCTGTGGGTTAAATAATGACAACCATCTTTTTTAAAAGGGTTATTTGTTACTTCTTCAATGAAGCCTTTCTGTAGCTGTTCTTTGAAGACATCACTGTACTTTGAATATTATTATCTTGTTTGAGTTTTTTCATTACTTTATATAAATGTCCTTTAGCTACTTTGAGATTATCTCTTAAAGTTGGACAATTTATTTTCCAAGGTAACTCAACAAAATAACTATTGTCTTTGCACTGAATGGTGTCTTCAAATCTTTCTACCATTAACTGATCTTCTGAAGTTTGATTTGTGTCATATATACCCACAGATTCTAGCAACCATAAAGTTTGAATTGCCTCATCCAGAGTTTCATTTGATAGTGATGAATTAATGTTTTCAGTTGATATAATATTATTCAAAGTGTTGCTATTCTTACAGGTGTTATGTAGGACTGAGTTGAGGCACATAGTACAGTATTTGTTAGTCATGAACTATTTTGGTTTAGGTCTAGGTTGTATTTGGATAGGTCACCCAAAGGGGCTATCCCTGATATAGTCTGATAAGCTATACCATTACCTATCTTTACTATGCCCTTATGAATAAGATTAATATAATCTGCCCCTATTAACATTTCAATGTTAGCTACTGTGTTGTTTGTGATATGTCTATCAGCTATTTTGTAGTGTTTTCCCAAATGATTTATGGTTTGTTCTAGTTTGGGTATAACCAGTTTGTTTTGTCCTACTTTAGAAATAATAACTGCTTCAATTTTCTCTAATTTATTTTCTAAATGTAGTTCCAGGTCAATTGTCTTATAGCTTTTTGTCCGAGTTATCCTTAACAAAGGATGCAATATTGAGTTTTTGTTCATTCGGGTTTGGTGTCAAACCCAATTTATTAACTACATTTTGCGAAACAAATGTTTGTTGAGAACAACAGTCTATAAGACATCTCACTGGAGTGGTGCTACCCTCACTATTCACTAAGTCCAAAGTAATAGTTGGTAAAAGAATCTCAGTGTTTCTTGTTACGTTGTTTGAACAAACAATGTCCCATGAAAGTGGCATTTTCTTGATTACCTTTGTTTGGTGGAGGTATCTTTTGAGTTTGAGTAATATTGTTTGGACACTTTGGTGAATCACACATTGATGAGACATGTCGTAAACTTTTACAAAACTTACACTTGAATCTTAACCTAGATTTACAGTCTTTCTTATAATGTCCCTGGCCAGTACACTTTTTACATAGGTTCAACTGTTCACATCTTTTAGCTCTTGAGTTAAAGTCTGAATATTTGTCACACCCAGTACTACTGTGTTCATCACTTGCACAAAATTTGCAATGTAGTGTGTAAGTTGAGGCAGCAGTTACATTAAAGTTCTGTAATGTAGGTGTTCGTGTATTACAGTTGGTCACATTTGATTCTACAGTATCAAGTTTTGTCTGTTTGGCTGTAGCTAGTTGGTCTCTGGGGACAGTCTTTTGTTTATCCATAGTCTGGGTCTTATTTTGTGTTGCAATATTTCTCAGTTTGTAATTAGTTAGGAGAGTTGGAAAGTGTTTTCTGATATTTTCAAGAGTAGGATAATTTTCTCCCGTCTTTAGAACTAAAACATCTTTAACCCTCAAAGGAAGGCACCTAAGAATTATGCCTTGTATAATCCAAGATGAAGCTTTAACATCTATCTCATTGCTGACCAGTTGTCCTATAATAGCTTCTAATTTTGAATAAAATTTTTCCATATCACTATGGTTATCTTTTATGGGTGCAAAATCAATAATTTGTTGAGATAATTCAAATACAATCTCATCTTTATTAATGTAATTACGTTTTAAGAGATCAATAGCTACTTCATATGAATTCCCTACGGCTGGTAAATAGGCTATCAGGTTATAGGCTGGGCCTTTAAGGAAACTAGTTAAGTAGCTAAACTTATCAACAGTTGAAATATAAGGTTTATTACCTATTAAACTCTCAACTTTTTCAATGAAAGATGGGAATTATACCGTTAGGGTGTGTCAATTTGGGAGGTGAAAATTAATTTTTGCCAATTCCTTCACTGAGGGGTTTTAAAAATATGTTTTTGGATGTGAAGAATTCAAATCTACTATTATTTTTGTGATTGCTCAACACTTAGCTTGGTAAATCTACGTTTGATTAAAAAGCACATAAATTGCTCTCGGAAAACACCATTTATTAATTTTAGCTTCTCAAACTGTCAGGTAATGCTATAAAAATTTTAGTTTCTCTGCATAAAACATATCCTAGTAATCATAAAACATATCCTTGTAATCATAAAACAACATTAGAAAGTAATGACATCAGTAAAAAAAATATTTAAACAACAAGTTTCATCAAGTCTTGCTTTGATTCGTTCTTGGACATCAGCCGCCGACTTGCTTCTTGGCCTCTGATATAGCCCTCACGTTTCTCATGTGTATACACCCTGCCTGCTGCCTCTGTGACTTGTTTCACACACCTCTCTATTGACTGAGCATGACAGGGCCACTGTGGAACTTGCATAGGCTTGTCAAAAAACTTCTTTACTTCCGCTGTAGTCAATTTACATGTCAAAGGAGGTTCAAATACCCCGTCAGACCAGTCTGTCAGCTCCAACACGGAAGAAGCACTGGGGTTGATGTCAACAATCTTTTGGACACCAGCTCTCCTCTCCTCACTGTCATCTGATCACAAGAGTGTCTGGATTATCATTTCGCTGAATGCATACCATGCTGAGCGCTTGATGGTTGGCAAAACAGCATCCACTACAGCCTTCTTTGCAGCCTAACTAGCCGCAGCTGAAACAAGATGTGGCGTGGGCCTTCCACCCAAGAGTGTTTTACTTTGATGTTGAACCAACAGGGGTAGTACACACCAACAATGTATTCCACTATCAGTCTTAAGTTGTTGAGGGTTTTGCCTTTAAGGCCATGTTTTGAAACCCATATGCGACAAAGCCTGTTTGCTGTTGTCAACCACCTTGAATGGCTCACTGGACCAATTTCAAGAAGGGCCAGATCTGTGGGAAGTTCTCCTGTCCTTATGGCCTGTGTGATCCTATACCCGTACGCTTGATCAGTAGAGAGATCCTTTACGACATTGTCACTCAGTGAAGTAAGAGGCTCTCCAATTGAGAGTTTCGTGAATGAAGGATCAATTTCAAGTTCGGTTGCAGTGTCTAGCATCTTGCCAATATTACCTGTCCACTTGTTGTTAGACAAGGTCTTCCCATCCAGTGCTGTGATCAAGTGTCGCAGGGGTAACTCGTTAGTGTGGAGGGCACAAACCAACCAGATCAGCTTACGGCAAAGCTTGACCTCTACCCAATGCATGGAACCACCCTCCCAGCCAGTGTTAACATTTGTAGAATCACCTCCAATGGCCTGCAGGCTTTTATCAATGCCTTTCTTCTTCATGAAATCTACAAGATTATCAGCAATAACTTCAGCAGGTTTTTTTCTCGTTGAGCCTTTCTCAGGAGTGAAGTGGTAGAGATATCTTCCACCTGGCTCACTGCACACAGAATAATGCTCTTCTTTGATGATGCTGGGGAACTGACGATCTGAATTGTCTGCTTTCAGCATAACTTTAGTTGTATCTTGACGGCGTCAAAGATGATGCAGTCAATTTCACCCTTCTTACAAAGATCATCAAATTCCTGATCCAGGGATCTCATAACTTTTTCTTGGGCCCTCTTGACTTTATTGTGATCAACTACAAGTCTCTTGTCTTCTTCAGTGATCAAGCCAGCATCCATAAAGGCAGCAGTGGTGATGGCAGCTATGGCACGCAGGCCAACACCATATCTGATGCTATGCATAGCAACATTAGGTATTTCTAATGTGTTGTACTCTGGCTTTTTATTGGAAGTTGAAGACGTGCTTGGTATTTCTAATGTCACTTCATAACTTCCATCCTTTCCATCTTGAGCATCAGCTATTTGTTCTTCATTTTCATCATCAGAGAAAATTATTTCATTTGATGGCATTGAAACATCCTGCTTACTTGTCTGCTTATATTCAGCAAGCCTTCTTCTTTCGTCTTCTTGCCGCTTCTGCTTTTTGACTTGTCTGTTGTGCTCAGGTTGATCTGGCAAGCCAATCTGATGTGGTCCAATAGAACCAGACTTGTCTCTCTGACCTTTAATGAAAGCAAGTTCCTTCACAGGGATCTTCATCTCCCTAGGGCATGTACAGTTAATGTGAGTTTCGTTTTTGCAACCAGCATCTGCAAGGCAGCCAAATTCAGAGCAGAGAACAATTTTACACTTGCAACTGAGGATGTCAAAAAGCTTGTCAAGTTTTGCAATGAAAGCCTCTTTGACATGTAGCTTTCCTTTCCCAAGAGATATGTTTTTGGCCTGCTCCCAGCTCTCTTGGATTTGTTTAAGATTGTGACTCGTGAATTTACAACGGGGGCTACAAAAGAACTGTTTGCTCGTTCCCACTTTTCAAGCACTTTAGGGTAAATGTCCTTTGCAAGACTGGCTGCTGGGTAGTTTCTCACATCCTCACCACTTTGTTCTCTTAGCAGTAGCCCATATTTCAGAACGTCTCGCAGAGTTGGGAGTTCAGAGGGCAACAACTCTCTACCAGTTCCAATTAGGTTGCTCATATGTGTGAATGTCCCCGGTCTTGTCCTCCTTTTAGAAGCCATTGTAGGTCAATTCCCACTTGTTAGGATGGTAGCACTGACGGACAAGTAATCTTCAGCACACTGATGAATAGGTTTCAACCTGTGAAATAAGCAAAAACAGCAGTGCATTATATATACAGCATATATAATTATTAATATAATAATTATTATATAATTCCACAAAAAAGTAAAAAAAGTCGCTATTTTTATGTAGCTTCTTACCAAGCAAAACTAAATTATATTAAATTAACAAAAATATCTTTAGAATTCCTAAGTCATGCTGCAACTTTTTAGCACCCCTCATATTTGGAATTTGAACGTTGAAAAATTCGACACACCCTATTGTACCGTGTCCCCTTCAAATGTTGGTACTAGCAAAGTGGGTAAAGTAGCCCTAAATTCTTGTGACTCATGATTTGGCATGCCACTTAAATTTGGTTGAAAGTTAGCTCTACTTTGATTAAAATCAGAAGTAGGTTTATTTGGTGTTAAGTCAGTCAAACGAGACTGTAGTCTCCTTATTTGCTGTTCAATTGAGATTACCTGAACATCATTATCAGCGTAAAGGTCTATCAGTTGTTCTTCAGCCATTTCGGATTCAACTAACTCTGAAATATTCTCATCAATGGCTATTATTTCCTTCTTTTTCTTTTCCAATTTAAGAATTACGCACTCTAAATCTTCCTTACCTGGTTGTATAATATTGTTAAAAGTGTTCACGGCCTTTGTAACAGCACCCAACTTTCCCCCCCTTTTCTTTTTTAACTTTTTCAATTCCCCACTGTCCATGTTTAAGTCAAAATTGTTTAACTGGGGATCGTAATGAAATATAGGACAAGAATAAATTACTAGAGAAGAGAGATCACAGACAAAACAGTCAAGTTTTAAATTTGGTTTAATCCCCCCCAAGTACTTATGTGTCACTCAGGTCTAAGCTTATAAGAGAATGAGACTCCTTAAATGTAAATGTTTCCTAGTTAGGCCCTAGGTTGTAGACCTAATTAGGCTTGATTAGGTTAGGCTTAGGCTAGACCATTTAGCCTAATTCTGCAATTTTTGTTAAGTAAGGTTAAGGTTTGTAAATTCCCACACACGGACCACCAATGTGGAAAATGCTCTGTATGAATTGGTCCCCAATTAACTCACCCCTAATATCTCCAGTCTAACTATAGAGTAGATTAAGTCTAGCCTTGTAAGGGTCAGCCTAGAGATTCCGGAAATGGTCCAGAGCGGGCAGATAAATTGAGGTCCACAGTAGGATTCCTCACCAAATTAGGTTAGGGCAATCTACCTTCACTTTTGTTAAGCTATGAGTTGATGCTAGGTCCTAGGCCACAATGTAGGCCTAAGTTGTCTAACCCAGCTTAATTTAATGAGTTTACTTCTAACTGGGTTAAAACACAATTAGTCACTTACTGCTAGTTATTAGAGAGTCCCTTTTCCTGTCTTGTTTAATTGTTAAGAGCGTACTTGCTGGTGGGGATCTTTTTTCGTTGTCTGTTCTTCTCCCTTCTCTCGTTCCGTCTTGTCGCCCCGTTCCTCGTTTTCGTTCTCCTTTGTTCTCCTTTTCGCGGGGCTTTTTCCACCAGCGTCCTCTTAGTTTTTTCTTCGGTTGGTTGATCGGTAATGTATATCTATTACCGAGCACGCTCTTGTCACACAGTATATAAATACTAGTGTGGAGAATAACTCTGGTGAGCAACCAATTGGTTTCATCCACCCAGTTATTGACATAAAAGGAATTTAATAATTGTTAGATTAACTACCTACCTACTCAGTGAACCATTTTCGTTACCTCCCAACTACCCACACATCAGTTTTCCATACTAGGGTGGAGTGAAAAAAACTTTTTTCAGAATTCAGTTTTGTATAGGGGCACCCAAAAAGTTAGTCTGTGGTACCAATAAGAAATCTGTAAAACATTAGTTACCTGCGTCATCAACTTCACCTACCTCAAGGAGGTCAAAGATTTTGCCATTCAAGTCCCCCAAAAAATTAAGGAAAAATTCAAAGATTTAAACGTATCTTCCGTTGTGTTTATGCTAGGAAGACCATTTTTGTTTCATTTGATTTGTCCAGTTATGTTCTTTAACTTTTCATTTATACACTTTTCTCCCATTTCTCACAGAAATTTGAAAAATTTGGTATTTCATGAAAAATACTAACAAAAATAGGAATTTTTATATCTTTCGTTGAGTTTCTCAACTTTAGTAAATGTTTTAGCACCATTTTAAGGTTTCCATTTGTTTAGATTTTCACAGATTTAAATTATTTCATAATTATATTATTTAGGGTTTGTTATTTATACTATATTACATTATAATTTATATATATTTTTCAGATTATTTGATTGCTTTGATAAATTTTTATATTGAATCAGATTCACTAAAAACATTTAGTCATTAATATAGTCTAATTCTATTCCGACGCACAAAGCAAAATTAGGCACGGCTTCCATGGCCGCGAATGAATCAGCAAAAAAGGTAGACAAGGAATACTCAACAGCTGAATCCAATATTTGGACCACCAAAGGATCTCTCTGATTTATTTGCCTTCGTCCGAAGATATACTTAAATCTTTCCTGTCTAACATGAAAGAAACACCGAAGTCAAAAGAAGCTAATCCAAGAATTTATAATGTTGCTACAGTCTTTGCCCAAAAACTAAAGACTCTATGGGATCGTGCTTCTATTCCAATTAGCCATCATAAGACCATAACGCAGCGCATCCAAGGTTTGTACGAAAAATATCAAAATGTCTTGAAACAATTCAAAATGCGGAAAGACCAAGCGTCCTATCAAGCATTGCTTCACAAATTTAAACTTGACTCACTGAAGCTCTTTGATATAGCTTCTTGTAAATGTGAAGACTTCGTGACATGTCGTTGTGAGAAAGAGCGAAAAGCTTCTGTTCTGGAAAGAGATTTCCTTAATGACCAACGAACGTCTCGAAAAATGATGATTGGATCCGTAGATAAAGTGGTCACCAAACAGAGAGCAAAAAGAAAAAGGCTACACAAAAGTATGAGAAATATACAGCACGGATCTCGAAAGGAATGAAAGAATTTGATACTGCTGCAACTGTTTCGTCAAGTTCCAGCCAAACAGACGAAAGCAGTGAGCCGTCTAAGCTCACGACAAAGCCATTAATTAATCCCGGACCTTCACAAATGAGAATGAGAACCTTCTTGCACTGATTACTGATAACCAGCCAAACATTCGAAAATTGACTACACTGATATTATATTTTGGACAGATAGTCCCATCAGGCTTAAACCACCATTGACAAAACACTTAACCAAAGAGTTGACATCATTGGCTGAGAACACTAGCGAAGAAAAATTGAAACTCTTTCAATTACCTTGCCTTACACAAACAGTAGAAAGGAGTATCAAACTTGTAACAGCAGCGGCAAGAGCAATTTATGGAAGCGAGAGGAGAGATGGCTACGTTAAAATCAAAATTGCATCTCAAGCTACAATGAAATCATTTGAAACCAAGAGAGACTACAAAACTGAACAAGAAGCTTTCTAAATTATTGTGGTGGGTGGGTTAGGTGGAACTCAAAGAGCAGCCACCTCCACGTGGTGAGTTCTGAGTAATTTAAGTCGAGATATGCATGGCTCGCATCTAGCTTAGAGCTGCTCCATTAAACCAATATACGAGGGTAATTCAATAAGTATTCGCACTTTTTATTTTCACATCTGATAGATTATAAACACATTACTTCTCAACATAGACTCCCTGTTTCTCAATACACTTAGTCCAGCGATCTACAAGCTTTCTAATGCCATCACAAAAGAATGTTTTTGGCTGTGTGCGTAGCCAGTCATGCACCGCCTCCTTCAGGTCATCATCGCCTTGGAATCGCTGACCTCTCAAAGCGTCTTTTAGTGGTCCAAACAGGTAAAAATCCGAAGGTGCCAGGTCTGGACTGTAGGCTGGATGGTCGAGAACTTCAAATTTAAGTTATTGAAGGCATTTTCTAGTCTGTGCAGCGGTATGAGGGCGCGCATTGTCGTGTAACAGAATATCACCTTCCGACAATCTCCCTCTCCGTTTTGAGCGAATTGCTTGCTTTAACTCATTCCGAAGTATGTCAGAATACGATGCACTTGTTACTGTAGTTCCACGCTCTAGATAATGTTCAAGGATAGGGCCTCGTGTATCCCAAAACAGTGTTAGCATAACTTTACCTGCTGACGGCTGCGCTTTGAACTTCCTTGCAACGGGAGATATTGGATGTTTCCATTGCATGCTCTGTCGTTTGCCTTCTGGTTCATAGTGATGGATCCAGATTTCATTTTCAGTGATAATGCGCTCCAAAAAGTTTTCACCTTCATTATGATACCGCGCCAAAAGACGAGAGCAGACGTCCATACGATTACGCTTGTGCTCTTCTGTCAACTTTTTGGGCACCCATCTTGCACAAACCTTGTGAAAGCCCCAAGAATGTCATGAACTATCGAATAGGCTGACCCTTGACTATGTCTAATGAAGAAGCAATTTCTTTTATTGTTAATATTCTGTCATCGAAAATCAGGGCTCTGGCTTCTTCCTGCTTATCACCACTGGTTGATGTTGACGGTCGTCCTGAGCGCTGAGCATCTGTCACACATGTCCGACCTTCCTTGAACATTTGAATCCACTCGTACACACTTCGCCGTGATAATACATTATTCCCATACTGAGCACATAAACGCGTGTGAATTTCAGCTCCTTTCACACCTTCTGCCCACAAAAAACGAACCACGGATCTCTGTTCTTCCTGAGTACAAACTGAAAGCAGCGCAGCCATGCTCACTACAAGTACGATATGTGACAGCTACGAGTAGCCTAAATAAGCCTATACTGTTGCTAGCCTAAATAAGCCTATAGATCTCAGTTTGGCTCGTTATATATAGTATATATTATATATACTATATTATCACTAAAATAAAAAGTGCGGATACTTATTGAAGTATCCTCGTATATAAAGCCATGCAGCTATTTTATGAGCTTCTAAAAGAAAACAATCACTGATTGACGCTTAACATCAACCAATCAACGAAAGCAATAAAAACTATTTTTTGTTAGTATTTTTCATGAAATACAAAATTTTCCAAATTCGAGGTCTGTAAGCTCAATTCCGCAAAGAATGGTACTTGCGTCACTGATATTCATAATAATGCTGTAACTAATATAGATGAAGAATTAACAAATAATGATACAATAAAATCCTTCGCATATGACAAAAGTTAGCAGACTGATAAAAAGACTGATGAAAACCACATGCAGATTATGAGAAATCCTCATATACAAATGAGTACAGGTACACAATGCAGATGGTCAGAAGACAATAATATGAAATTTAACTGAAAATTTCCAACTCTTAAAATATACGAAAAATAAGAGGAACTAGAAATTATACTGTAGAATAGGGGTGGCCAGACTTTACTGAGATGGGATCTACTTTTTCCAAAGTTCTCCCTATACAATCACCAGCCCAGTTATATATATATTATATATATATTATATAACACCCCACACAGATGAAGAGAGAATAATACCAAGAATAAAATTAAATGAATATAAAATTATGCCAAATGCCACAATATATTTTTCATTAAATTTTAACCCCAAACTTAGTAGAAATTAGGTATACTGGAATAGGAAGAGCTTACTTTACTGATGTGATGATTTGCACTGCATGGCATCAGCAAGCCGTGTGTAGTCCGATTGTAGCTGCTGATTGCTAGCCTCAAACAAGCATCCAGGTGATCATCTGTCAGAGTGGCTCGGTATTTTCATTTGATATTCATGTGTGAGAACGTTGACTCACAAAGGTATTTGATCCAAAAATGCTGTCAAGTACATGGCACTTTTTCTGACATTTGATACTTTTCTTCAAGTAGTAGTGCCAAAAGTTTCCTTCTGAAGACCTGGATTTGATTTGAATGTCATTTCGCAGAGTCAAAATTTCATTCTCGATTGCAGATTTGTCCATATAAAACAATAAGGCTATTTTTGATGCAATATCATCACTGTCAAAGTTTGCACCAAATGGGAAGCACATGAATGTTGCTACAGGTTCTAATGTTGCTAAGTCTTGGAACCGTCTATTGAAGTCTGTAATAACATTCTGCAATTGTTCAACGTGTCGAACACTGTCAACTGGTCGCATTCTTTCCCCTGACTTTCCAGCTCTGACATCATGTTTGTGAAATTCTGCAGTTGTGTCGCTGCAGCTGTGAGGATACCAGTTCTAGTTTTTGTTTAAAAGCATTCACTGAGGTAATCATTTCAACAATGTTTTTTTTTTACCTTGCAACTCTAAGTTTAGCTGATTTAGAAAAGCAGTGGTGTCAGTCAGAAAAGCTAAATCTAACAGCCACACTTCGTCTTCCAACTGTTTGTAAGCGAAAGCGACACTGCTGGCAAATTAAACACGCGCATTTGAATTTTTCATCGTAAAAAATATGCCGTCTCCCACTCATTGTGAAAGTTGTAAGTTTTTGTTTCTTGGCACTTGGTCCAGCACTCATTTAACGATGTTAATGCAATTTGACTGGAGACTGACCTTCACCACCGATTATTTCAAATGACTGACCCGTCTTTAAGTGACACATGCTCATAACAGCTCAGCTTACTGCGGTATGAAATTTTGGCAAAAATTAACGTTAGCGTACCATTTTCTGTGACATTAATTAATATCTCAGCATTATTAAAGTTAAACTTTGTTATTTTTTGTTAAATGACTGGTAAAACACAAAGATAAAACAAATAAATGTTGCTACTGATAATGGAGGTGATAACCTAAAGAACGCTAATTTTTGGTAGTAGCGGTCAGCAGGGCCGGATTTTCAATAGGCAACATAGGCCATTGGCTTGGGCCCACCAGTAACTGGGGGCCTACTGGGACCTCCTATAATCCCTTGACACAAACAGTATCATTGACAAATTTGCCATAGAAAAAAGCAGGAAAAGTCATTTGAACTTCACATAGTGTGCTTGCAAAATTATTATGCTTCAGTTTCATTGTATTTTTCCATTATTCCTATGTGTAAGATGTACTGTACATGATATGGAACTTGATTTACTTTGATGTACTTGATATGGAACTAATTGATTAAAAATTATTAATGTGTAATGTATTACATTATGTTGTAATTCTTATTGCAAAATTTATTATGCTTCAATTTGACTGTATTTTTTTCCATTATTCCTTTGTGTAAGAATATGTTGTACATGATTAAAACTAATTTGAATAAAATTATTGATGTTTACATTATGTTATTCTTTTTTTTTTTACATTACAATATTACGATATATATATATATATATATTTTTTTTGGGGGGGGCACTGATAAGGTTTGGCCTAGGGCCCACAAGCAAGTAAATCCGGCCCTGGCGGTCAGATCGTGTGCTCGTCAGTATTTTGAAATGTAAGGTCTCTGTTGCTAGGCTAAGCTACTGGTCATTCTGCGATCTACTAAAAATTGCTCTGCGATCTACTGGTAGATCGCGATCGACGTTTTGGCTACCCCTGCTGTAGACTATATTTAATCCGAAATGGACGAGAAATCAAAGAAATTCAGATCAAAAGATTTACGAAAGATTATGAAAGACAATGCGACATTTGAGACACAGAAGAAGAACCCCCACTACAAAAAAAAAAAAAATCCTGCCAGATATTAAGAACCTTTAAAGAAGGAACAAGATGTAATGATTCCTTTGTGAAACCTTAACACCAAGACTGGGATATTGCTAATTTCTTACGTCCACACACAAATAGAAGAATTACAGTAGTTACTGAAACGAATTTTACAGCGAAAACAGGTGGTTTAAAAGACTAACCTCAATCACTATCGCGGGATCAGGAAGGACCCCACTCATTTAAATTTTGTTGACCAAGAAATTAATAGTGTTTGAGGTTAAATTAATAGTAGTAGCTACGTGAACAAAACTTATACTCTCCGAAGAAGAATAGAGAATAGAGATACGTACATCAACAAAACATGGAAAAAAGAATTTGAAATAAGTGGTGTCTAATCAATTAAATCTCTGGACAAATAGAATATTAGTGGAAAACAGAAAAAGTAAAACGCGCAGCACAAAACAAAGTCTGATGTATCTGAGCAATATTTCCAATTATATTTCATACTGCATTCCAATTCAAACATTTCGGCCCGTGTTGGTATTTATGTCTAGCAGTAGTATGCCCTAAAAATGTAGAGTTCAAATCAATTGCTATGCAAGATTATCAATGTTGCAAAGGGGGTAGGGGTAGTGGGGGAGGGCATGCAAAGTTGGGAGGGGTGTAGCCCCCAAGTTGCATGAAGAGGGGAGAGAGGGTTTGAGGGGAGGCCCGGGAGAATGACCTCCCGCAAAGGGGTAACCTAACCTAAAACGGTATCCTGACCTAAAGAAGGTAACTTAACTTAACCCAAGAAAGCATCCTGACCTGAGAAGGCACCTGAGAGAGAGAGGAGGAGAGGAGATGTGATTGCCGGCATGTCTCGTCGTATACTGAACTTCTTGACAGCCTCAGTTGGCTTAGAAGGTGTAATCAACCAGCTGGCTTAGAAGGCTTAATCGGCTTAGAAGAAGTGTATACATATATATATATATTACTAAAGGAGAGGAGAGGGTGCAAGAATGTATAATTGACTTAGAATAATTCTGCGTTATTTATTGTCCTTTGTGTGTGTGTGTGTGTGTGTGTGTGTGTGTGTGTGTGTGTGTGTGTGTGTATATATATTATATATCTGTATATATATATATATATATATATATTAATGGAAAGAGATGTTCCCACTGCTATGGCTCATAACACAATGAAGAGTCACCCCAGCCACCCTGGTCGGCCTTAGATAAATCGTTATTTTTGATAGCTTCGAACTGAAATCTGGTTTACAGGTAGATGTTTTATGTATCTTTTAGGTTTATAAGTTTCATACTGATTGTTTGAAAAATGTTGATTCCATGGATGTTTTTAGAGTGAACCCTTTTTTTTTAGCAGACGGTGTATATTAGCGTGTAGCGTCATGAGCGATCTGGAGGCACATTTCAGATTTTGTACAATCAACCTTGCTGATTTCAGAAAAGAAATAAAAAAATTTCTGCAACAAGCAGAACACCTTTTTCGCACGTAAAAAATACAAAATTCTTGTTAATTACAGTTGGCAACACTGACTGACATGGTACTTCTGGCAGCTTTCTAATTATTCTCAGTGAGTCATCCCATGGAGTTTCTTAGTTCTACGCTATCTCGCTTGAGAGAAACAAGTGTTTTTTCTGTGGATGGAGTGTTCAAAAACTCCAAGGTACTAACGAAAGGTGCGTTTTGTGATATATAAACCAAGCCTTATATATATATACTCATAATCATATATATTTTTTATTTATACGTTTGTGTTTTTGTTTCAGTGTTCCTCTGTGATACTTGTTGAGTTTTGCTGGTACAATGAGCACGCAAAGAACACGGGGATCTGCCAGCCACATTGTCTTTGGTTCTCCACTATCAGAGCTTCCTCTGTCTGAACTTCCAACCCGTATACAAGTTGCAAGGCATTTCCTCTTCTTGAAGGAGAACAAGTACACCAGCAACAGGGAGATTTTTCCGGGTATGCCAAACACTCATTAACCTTTGGAATCGTGCTAACATTCCATCACAGCCAATCAAGAATGTGAAGACCAAGCTGCTCCGATTGATGGAAAAAGGCTCACAAACATCGAAGCAAGGCAAGCAGGCCACAAAAACCAAGAAGTTCGAGGAAAGCCTGAATCAATTGTTTGACATAGCTGTCTGCCAATGCGATGATCTGTCTGCATGCCACTGTGAAAAAGAATGAAAGTTCCACGACGAGAGCATGCCTTTCTGATCGACCAGAGAACCACGCGGATCATGCAGATCAGTCGGGTGGATAAAAATGTGACTCAAATGATGGAGAGAAGGAAGTCAAGAGAGGATCAGATGCAAGAAAGACAAGAAGAAGAGAATAGAAGAAAAACGGAACGGCAAGAGGTAGCATCCTCTGCAGATGTGGTCGAATCAGCTCAAGCAGAAGCAGACTCCAGTGGTGAAAGTGTTGGTGATGAGTGGATGGGTGATAGTGCCCAGGAGGACAGGAACATCACACCGATTCCCACTGTTGCTTTGGAAGCTGACCAGTATGGTGTATCGAACAGGGCTGCTGCAGCTATCAGCACTGCAACATTGGTTGACTATGGCATCATTAGTTTTGATGATCAGATAAACGTAATTGACCACCACAAAGTATGGAGAGCACGGCAGAAGGTACGGAGGGATCTGAAGGAAGCAGTAACTTACCACGATGTGGAAGTCACTGCTTTATTTTTTGATGGGCGGAAAGACATGACACTTGTCAAAGAGAAAAAGGGGAACAAATGGTACAGCACAAAGAAAGTTAAGGACCATTATGTGCTGGTCGGAGAGCCTGGAACCTTCTATCTAAGCCATCTGATACTGGAACGAGGAACTGGCACTGTCATTGCGGATGGACTTCAAAATGCGATTGAAGAAATGGGTATTGCAGACAAGATAATTGCAGTGGGAGCCGACAGCACAGCCACAAACACAGGGCACAGAAGTGGAGCAATACACCTGCTAGAGTGCCGCCTGGGTAGCCCTTTGCACTGGTTCATCTGTAGTCTGCATTTAAATGAACTCCCACCGCGCCACTTGTGCAAGGAACTCATCGGCCCAACAGAATCTGCAACTCAATGGAAAGGACCAATTGGCAAAGCTTTGGCCACATGTGAAAGTTTGCCACTTTCCTCTAGAGGAATTCAATGTATGCTGATGGGCACACACTCCCGGATGTTGACCTTACTGAATTGAGTCGTGACCAAGCCTACCTCTACAGAATGATGAAAGCGATAAGGACTGGTGTCATTAATGAAGATCTTCTACGAGAGAAGCCTGGACCAATCTCCCATGCAAGATGGGTTACAACTGCCAGCAGAATTTGTCGGCTATATGTAGCGATGGCGCAGCCAAGTGATGAACTGTATTAACTCACACAGTTTGTCGTGTGCCACTATGGACCCATGTGGTTTAGCATCAAGTGCCATCCAAGGTGCACAGATGTCCCAAAACATTTCCTGGAGCAAATCAAGCTGCTACGATTACTGCCACCAGCTAGCAAGACTGTCACATGGCCTGTGATCCAAAAAATGCATATTGGCTCACCCTGAGAATGTTCTACTGGCAATGCTTGCAGATGCAGATCAAGCAAACCGGAAATTGGCCATCGATGTAATCAAGACCATTCGACGAGCTCCCAAACCTGCTCAACAGCAAGTCAGAGAATTTCGGCCACCGAAGATCAAACAAAGCTCAGAATTTAAAAGATTTACTTCCACCAGTGGAGGAGTGCACAATGGAACCACCACTCACGAAGCAGTTCTCTGTCGAACAACTCGATAAGATCACTGAAGAGCCCCTTGTTGTCCGGATACCATGCCACTCCCAAGGTGTAGAACGCTGTGTTAGGATGGTAACTGAAGCGTCTGGGGCAGTGTATGGAAAGGATTCAAGAGATGGTTACATTAGAGCAGTACTTAAATCCCGTGACTTTATGCCGTCATTCAAAACTAAAGATTTTAATGTATCATTTACTAAATAAAACTATCTAGTCTACCTACCTACAGTGTATATGTTTATTCCAAAAATAAATTTTTCTATTTTTCCTGAAAAACAGTACATTGTAAGGGGTCAAATGATAACTCAAACCCTAGGAAAGCAAGTGTCCAAAAGTTATGGGTAACTAGCAATTTTCACGATTTTCACATGCGAAAAAGGAGGTGTTGCACTTGTCACAAAAAAAATTTGTTTTCATTTTTGAATTTAGTGAGGTCAATTGTACAAAACCTGAAATGTGCCTCTTGATCCGTTACACTTTGCCCAATGACGCTACACGCTAGTGTATATACACCCATCAGCACACCATTGAATCAAATAATATCGCTTATATATATAATTTGAATAACAAAACTACATCATTCTGTTTATTTAGTCGAAAAACGAATTATTTAACAATATATATTATTGCAGAAGAATTCCAATACATGGATATATATATATATATATATATATATATATATATATATATATATATATATATATATAATACGCGCTTTTTAAGTTCTACCGCGCTTAAATAAAATACTAAACTCACACGTAATCGAATCCAGTTACATCTTTGTTGCTTGTGCTACACAATAAATACGATTTAACATTATTTCACCACTCAAAGTATGTGGAAATCTATATTCAATATAAAGGGCTTTCAGATCGTTTAACACTATTTTTGTGCCCACTTTACAATTGGCTGGCAAGTTATCACTTTAAGCACGAATAGAATACATTTAAAAGCACACACAAGAGGGCATCGTTTGGCACAACATCATTGTTAAATTCAAGTTTATCAATACTCCTTTCCAAACAAGGGTTTATTCTTTCCGATCCGAGCTTTTCAACCGTGAACTCTTCTTTACAACGCATAACGACAATTGAAACGATCTTCTAAATCGTACCGACAACTGACCATTATATAAAGAAATAGTTCTTCAGGGTGAACAGTGTAGGTGATCTCAGCCCTGTACCGCTCAAGTCCTTTGTACCAAAGTTCGTGATATTTCGAAGAGTCTACACCTTTTAAATACGTATCCAACTCCATACCATTCTCGCCTTTCTCCTCCCTACACTCGATAAAACCGTCGAGCAGAGCGATGTACGCGTATTCGAGAACCGTGTCAAAATAAAGCATATCGGTAACACGCGCGTCTAATATAGGTTTTAATTTGCAAAAACCGACGACTTCAAACATTCTGTCGAGAATGAAACGGGATAAAGACGTTATTGTTAGCTGCATTCTTCCACATCAACCGTATATCAGTGCATGGCTAGTTTCGATTTATACACAACGTACAAATAACGTCGTATGAGGGTGCATCACTAATTTGCTCTCTTTCTGTGCCTACACCTACAGGTATTTTATAACAATCTTCGCCCCACTTCTCAACCACCACGAAGATTCTGTTCATCTCCTCAACACTTAAATAAATAACATTCCGTTTACCAGAGTTTGATTGTCTACACGTCGTTTCAAGTACATAATTAATAGCGCCGGTTTTACGCCTGAACACACGCACTGACTTCGTTACGGACTCATCGTATATGGCATTAAGGATACTGCTGAACGGAAGCTCCATCGTTTTCTATTGTGAGGAGACCACGTTCAGTCGGATCAAGCTCTGAGGTGACTATGAGCCGCCGGTGTGCGGTTCGGCTCGGCGGAAGGTGTGTGGGAATAAGTCACACGGGCGCGTCATAGCATAAGTTAGTGATTCGTGCACGGAGTTGTTCTAACATGAAAGAACCGAATATTTGTAGCCCATTATGCCGGGCAATCAGGATTTTTCCGATACATGAAGTAATATCGATTTTAACGTTTTATCGGAATCATATATATTCGTTCATTTGATCCACACATTAACACTCCGGCGCTCCATTTGAGAGAAACATATGTCCATATTTATCCTTTTTGCTTAACAAGCGATACTCATCCCTAAACTCTATTAAAAACTCGCACAAGCCTTTAGCCACAACCTCACTGCGACCCTGGTCATGATATATATGAACGTAATGATAAAAATATTTCAGGTTGTCCATAAGCACAAGATTTATATTCTCAGCCGCAGGGTATGCATACTCGGTATGATGTAACATGACATAATACCGCTTGTCACACCAATCATCAACAAGATTCACAACCCACACCCGCTGTTTCTCTTTTGCACGTGATGTTTCTTTCACTTCTCGATATATGTGCGCCTTTACGCAGTTTAGTCCTACGACGTAGTCCATTACATCGTTTGAGCCAGGGAAGCCCGCAATGCTCTCACCAGAATATCCATGGAGTTTGGACCTCCTGCTCCTCACGCTTCGCGCGGTTCAATTGGCCTTAAAATCTTCAAAGGAGGGAGGACTAGGGATTCTTTGAGTGTTCACTACATCTGTAGACTTTATCGAATACCACTTTATGAATGTCGGAACGCAATTTCAAAGGTAGCCATCACTATTTTCCGTCTACGCGAGAATTCGTCAAAATACACGTCTGAGATCCAGGGTTTGTTGAGGTCAACTGAGCACGCAGGGGCAGAGATATGACCAGCTAGTAGCAGGAGTCACGTGACCCTTTGATTGATCATACAGTAGGCGGTGCTTAGATTTTTTCTTACACACACGCACACGCACACACACACACACACAGAAAATGAAACGCTAATTGAAACGTGATTTATTTGAAATAAATAAACATATCATCAACAAGTAGTCTCTAATTCATGGCATATATTCAAATACACGTAATAAATAAATAAGCATATCGTCAACAAGTAAATAGACATATATATATATATATATATATATATATAACAAATATTTAAGGACCATGGCACCCAAAGGGTACAGTGTCGTAGGTGCCAGGCACCTGGTATCGTTTCCTGTCGGTGTTACGACAAGCCTTCGTGCCCCTAAGTTCCTTCACGCCCCCTAATTTCTGTACTCTGAAGTTATGAGTCCCCACAACTAGGTGGGGTGGTTTGCCATTACCATCTTCTCAGCTCACTAGATCTTTGAGCGATTCAAAGTTAAAGATCTGGCGGTTGGCATGGTTAAGTGTGATGCCTTTAGCCTTCACGATGTACTTGTACTCATCCCCCACCCTCACACCTACACCGTAAGTCTTTGGACCTGTTGAGACAAAAGAATCGGCGTATGCGATGTAGCCAGACTCATCCTTGACCTCATCAGTCAACTCCCAAGAAATTCCCGAATAGGTGAATATCACACTATCTGTATCAGCGTACAGAACCCGTTGTCCGAGAATGCAACAGATGCCACAGCTTGATACGTGCGTAGGCTGTTGTGAAACTGGCTACAGGTATGTTTGTGACACGTGATGTATCTGTAGCCAATTCGGTCCAGTTGTACCTTATTATGTACGTATTACCTACATTCACGATTTTCATAACTTCTTTATCTTTAGCATTTGCCTAATCCCAGACTCCACTATAACTTTGTTAGATGTACATTCCCCTTTTCTGTATTCTAGGCAAACTTGCCCCAAAGACTATTTAGGCACAACTTTGCACTAAAGCGCTTGTCAGGGTTCCTTACAACTTGGGCACGGTCAAGTTGTGTCCCTTCACGATCATGATAGCGTTGAATATGCGCCGTTTTCTCATTTTCGGTATCAACTTCTCGTGGGTATCCTGAGGTTTCTACTTTATCGTTTAAAAAAGTATTTATATATGGTGTGAAAAGGTAGTTGGGAGCTTCTGAATTATTATTATTTATTGTTAAAATTAACCCTGGCGTCGCGACAGCTGGGTCATTTGACGCCGAACGTCATAGTCAAAAGTAAATAAATAGAACAATAAAAATATAAAAACACTAAAAACTAAAAGAAAACAGAGAAAAATATCAGCTAAATGAATCATAAGAATTTGAGGAGGCCAGCTTCCTCAATAAAATAAAAAATCCCACTTTCGGGAAAAGCCACATCAGGTCCAAGCATCTGGGGGAGGAGGTAATCATCGCCCTCCCCCCTGCAATGAGAAAGATGTTTCCTCCTGAGGGCACCAAGAGTGGGACACTCGAGGATCAAGTGCCGGATGCTGAGGGGAGTGCCATACCCACACTCCAACCAACTTTGCTTCTCCAGCCATCAGGTAACCGTGTGTTAGGCGTGAGTGGCCGATGCGGAGACGCGTCAGGGCCGTCTCCCATTTCCTGGGCATCCTGGGATACGTCCATGGCCCGACAAGATCTGTGACCTCCCGCAGCTTATTAGGGGCAGTGTCCTCCCACCTCCTCTGCCAGGAATCTAGGGCAGATACACGCACCTCCGTAAACGGATCACGGTATGGGATGGAACAGCGGACAGGTGCAGGGCGAGACGCGGCCGCCCTCGCCACCTCGTTCGCCTGTTCGTTGCCCTGCATACCAACGTGTGGAGGGACCCAGCAGAAATTGACCACATGGCCACGACGCAAAATTAAAATCAGCCACTCTAAAATATCTACAATAATGGGGTGCTGACTAGCGAAAGACTCAAGAGCCATAAGTGCTCCTCTCGAGTCACTGAAAATAGTAAAATGCCTCTCACCACAATTAAATACATTCTTCAGGGCTAAAGAATGGCTGATAACTCAGCAGTAAAAACAGACGCTGAGGCAGGGAGACTGTCCCAGCGGGTAAATTCAGGAAAGACGACCCCAAACTCGACGCCAGCATCAGATTTGGAGCTGTCGGTAAAACCAGACACCGAGTCCATGTGGAGGGAAGTATGGTCTAAAAACATATTAAAATAAGGTCAGCCCAGTCCTCCTTGGTACCAATAAAATGCCGACAGAACCTCACCTCGGGCAGTACCCAAAGTGCAAGCTTCGGTGTCGCCACAGGACGGACTGGGACCCTCGGGAGGGAGAGGTCAGCCACCACCACTCTCGCCCTAAAACCAAAGGGTCGGGGAGACGTTGGGTGGGCTTCATAAAAACCATTAAAACGTTCATTAAAAATATTAAAATAAGTGGGCGAATCAGACAGTCGCTGCACTATAAAAGCATCTGGCTATCCGAGATCGTCGTCGAAGGTCCAAGGGCAGCTCCCCAACATCCACAAGGAGGCTAGGGATGGGAGAGGAGTGAAAAGCACCCGTGGCCAGACAAACGCCAGCACAGCATCTAAAATTCGAAGTCGGGCTGGAGTCGCCGAGGTGTACAGTCTAGGGTGGATCACTTTTCACTTTTTTTTAAAAATTATAGCTGGTCAAAGTTTTTCCCATGATTTGGTTCAGTGGAAGTACACTGACACCATTTTTACCAAAATCGATCAATATTTAGGGATCGCCGATCGACCTTGAAAATTTCAATTTTGGAAATTTGGCCAAATTGACAATTTTTTACTGAATAAAGATAAATCAAATGACCATATTTTCTGAATCCTCTCAGTGAAAGAAATCCTCTCAGATACTTACCAAGTTGATAGGACAAGTGGTTTAGAAGTTATACTCACCTTGAGATAGCATTAAAATTTAAAATACCGTATTTGTCCCCGTACCTCCATATGCTCTCTGCCATTGTCTGCTTTTTAGGATAAGATAAAACGAATAAGGAAAGATCAAATGTATTTTGTATTAAAATGGTTTACCGATATCACTAAAGGCACTTACTCCGGTGCCCCTAACTAGGTTCAAAAACTGTATGAATCGTGGTTAGAACACACGTCATCTTAAGGCGTGCGCCATGTACTCTCTCTGCTAACTCCTTTCCCTCTGCGCTACGTCATCTTGGCAAGTGACGACTTCTTGAAGTCACCGAGTTCTTTCCGGCTCTTTTCCACGAGCTGAAGAAGACCCTGCAGCTGTGACTCGTCTTTTGTGACAGTGTTCGCGTAACCTTCTATCAGTTTCATCCCTCTCTCTGCCACGTCGTTGGTAACTTTCAGATGCGAGATGACATTCTTCAGATCACAGTAGTTCTTATCTTGATCCCACTTATTCACCGGCAGAGTGAGCCACGTAGACGCGCACACCTGCAGGCCTGTGAACACGAACCACGATGACTCATCGATCAGGTCCGGAAGGCGCGTCGTGTCATCAACCGAGACGTTGTCATACGTGAAGTCCTCGGGCGCAGCGAGGCGGCACAGCTTCTTTGCCATCTCGTGCTTCACAGTGTCTTCCACTTTGTCACTGCAGAGGGCGAAAACGACGGTCTGAGGCCTCAGATACCACAAGTGCCGCCTGATCACTGCCAGTGAAGCCTCTGCAATCTCGCGATCCACAGCCCTGTACTGCAGAAGACGCTGGTACAACAGAAGGTCATTCAGCGGGGCATCAGCTGCGACAGGAGCCGCCAGCCAGGCAGGTGCGTAGAGGAGTGCAGTAAATAGTACCACTCTCTGAAGTTTCTGTACCAGCTCGTCGTCGAACTCCAGCTGACCGCTGAACATCAGGAGCTTCGTGTAGTAGATGATCTGGTAGGGACTTCAAATGGCTGTTTGCAGAAGGCAATACAATATTTAACTTCTAATTCAAAATACCAACCTTGGCCATCCACCTCGCATGATGGTAGGCTCCTGGGCGCATGAATTGTGTGCCACGACGTGGCTGGGCCCCGAGTACCAGGAGTGTAATCTCCGCCACTTCTCGGTAGTCTTCTCTGACAAGACCAGAAGCGGTGCCGAGGAACTTGACTGCCTCATCTCGGAGCTCCATCAGCCACGTCACCTCCGCCAAATGCTCGATCTCCAGCTTGCGATAAGTCGAGAGGTCGAGCTTGTCCACCTGAAAGGGGTTATGAAAATATTGCATGAAAACGACTGAAGTTTCCCTTTTCGACTGCTATTAACATCATTAGTAGAAGGACGCTGATATCTCAATTGCTCTGAAGGCAAAAAATCATTGGAGAAAACAAATACGCCTTAGACTTGAAATTTACCTTCTCAGATACTGGAACAAAGGTTCAGTTGGTGCTGTGGTTCTTCCAAACGCGGTGATGACCGCTGCCCCCACGATGAGCTCCATAACGTGATGGCGACAGCCCAGCTGGAAGAGCGGTTTACCAAGCATGTTCTCCAGCCGGACCACCGCACCCTGCACCCTCCCCGTATTGGAGGAAGTTGTGTCGAAGCACAGTCCAATCACGTTGTTCTCGCATCCCCAGTCTTTGAGAGCACGAAAGGTCGCCTGGGCCTGGGACAGACCAGTGCCGTCAGCAACAGTCGGAACGGCCAGCAACTTTCCTTCTGTGCATTGGGGAGCTCCGGAGATGAGAATCGCCTGGCGGTGCTCCAATGATCCAAGAGAGTTCTGAAACGTATGTCATACATGCCAATCCATTATCGTCCACTGGAATATGTCAATCCACTGTCGTCACTGGAACATGTTAATTCACTGTCGTCCACGGTGAGGGCAAAACTGACCTTGATTACTTTACCGTCCCAGTGGACGACAGAATGCCTCGGAGATACGAAGGATTTCTGCACAGCTGTCGACACTTCACAACGATGTGCCACTCTTCCACGGCGAGACGTGTCCTTCGAGATACTGAATTTGTCCAGGTCTGCGGGCGGATCTGCCGAACGTAGGACTGCCGCCACGACACTTGCCACCTATGTGCGAAATTGAAAGGAAATTGACAAGGATGCGTATGGTTTTTATGTGGCAAAATAATCACTAAATTTTCCGTCGTTACGTCTATTGTCTTTGTCAAGGAAAGATCATTACTGATATATACACACCTGATTATTGGACATCCGGAAGCGATCAGCCACTTCAATAACAGCCGGTGCATTGAGGATGCGGTGAGGAAGGCTGATTGATACAGTTGATTCTCTCGGCTGTCGGTATGGTGGTTCTAGCTGTGATTCAAAGTTGCTCAATGATCCGCTTTCTATAGATTCATCGTCGCTCTCAGCTTCGGTTCCTAATTTCATTTTTGAGGTGCCTGGCTCATCACGGATTGTTGTCTTGAGAGTTGCCATTTTCTCTTGACAACGAACACTTTATCATTCCCACTCATTGTTGCCTGGCGCAGGCCCCGTTGATCCTCCTAAAATTTAATATCTTCTTGTTTGTTGTTGTCTGAGAGCAGTCGACTTTTCTGTATCTCTTCAATAGCATCGGGAGCTCCGATGTCCCAGAGCTTGTTCAGATTTTCTGGAAACTTCTCCCTGCCTTTTCCCGCGTCACTGTCTCTCATCTTGCTCTTCTGCAGCGAGCGCCACTCTTCCACAGTAACTCCAGTTTTCTTTCGCAGTTACGCCGTGATCGTCTTTATACGTGCCATGTTCCAAAATGCCAGAACATTGGCCACCGTGTCTTTTACAACGGCCTTCCTGTCAGTAGTTTCCTGCTTGGCATAGAAGTAGTACTGGAGAACTTGATGGGTGGTTGGCAATTTGGCACCACCGATCGAGGAAGATGGCTGACCAATTAAGAAGACGTCCGTGGCTGACCTTAGAGAAGGTGGTGCTGTTGTTGCTGCTTTCTCTTTTCCAGAATAAGTAACTTTCAGAGTCTTCCCACTCCTGGTTGTTAACAGTTTATCCATTGTACTAAAGTCTAGACTTATCAAACAAGAATCAATTGACACAGTTGATCTGTAAAAAGCAAACTGTGATTAGTAAAAATATTGGTCATAGACATAGCGTGTGTGTAATTTGGATTTTAGGATGCGCCAGCTACTGATGCTATGATTACGTCCATAACAGGGGACAAATACGGTATTTTAAATTTTAATGTTATTTCTAGGCGAATGTAACTTCTAAACCACTTGTCCGATCAACTTGGTATGTATCTGAGAGGATTTCTTTCACTGAGAGGATTCAGAAAATATGGTCATTTGATGATTTATCTTTATTCAGTAAAAAAAAATTGTCAATTTGGACAAATTTCAAAATTAAAATTTTCAAGGTCGATGCGCGACCCCTAAATATTGATCAATTTTGGTAAAAATGGTGTCAGTGTACTTCCACTGAACCAAATCATGGGAAAAACTTTGACCAGCTATAATTTAAAAAAAAAAGTGAAAAGTGATCCACCCTAGACTGTACACCTCAGCCCCGTACTCCAATTTTGATAAAACTAAGGCAGAGTGTAGCCGTAAAAGAGTTACCCTGTCAGCACCCCAGGTGGTGTGCGCCAGGACCTTTAGGAGATTTAAGAATCTCATGCAGGAAGCTTTGAGAGACCGGAGGTGGGGAGTCCAGGTAAGCCTTCGGTCAAAAATTAGCCCAAGGAAGCGCGCTTCCTCAACACAAGAAATTCTGTGACGGACTCCAATACCCAATAAGTAACCTGCGAGTTTTGCTTTAGGTTAGTTACCTATGACCTATTGATTGTTATATTTTGGGGGGTTTGACCTATTGACCTATGACCTATTTTCAATTTTACGTACCGAGGTGATTGATTTTTCTTGCGAAATGCACAAGTGTATTGCAGTATTTTACTTTACGTATAAAAATGGTCTGACCTGAAGCTAAATGCTGTCGAGGTGGAGAGCATCAACTTCCTCCTCTATAAACCCACACATGGCTTGATTATTTCCTTCTGGGCGGTAGAAGGTACTTACCTATTTCTCATGGGTTAGGTTAAAAGGGACCTGCGACCTTTTAACCGTCGATGAATTTCGAGGACGTAATTTGAATCATCGATCTGAGACTTATCACCTCGGACACCTGAGGAGTTAGTCGGTAGGTAGGGCCCAGGCGCGAAGAAATGACCTACAAGGCGCGCCCGGGAATCACAGTTTAAATGTGATGAAAGACTGTACAACAAGACGTAGCAGCAACTAGAACGCTCTTCATAACACCCGCTCCTATAACACCGTTCAAAAGATTCCAGGGTCGTCGGGTAAAGCGAAGAAAAGAGCCGAGCGAGCGAGAGAGATAGCTCTTCCCCGGGCCCGTCACCGCATCTGAATCAACTTGTTCGCGTTGCCGGGAACATCGGCAAGAAGCAGGTTAATGTAACCTATTGATCTTCACCCGTGAGCTCAGATTGGACGCGAACGAAGGGCTCGAGACGTAACAGTCACTACCACGCTCTTCGTGACTGACGTGGATTCTAAACCCTATCTCCCACCCCATCTGATTCCAGGGTTCACGCAGCCTTATGAAGAAAAGAGAGCTAACTCCCCCTTGTTGTATCGCCACTTCCTGCGGTTCGGCTCCCGTTACCAGGGCATTAGCCCTGTTCAAAAATCAACTTTTTCTTATTTTCATAGGTTTCTGTACTTTTTCCCATGCTTTTTGACCTGAAAAGGCCGAAAATCACAACCATTTTGACCTAGGTTGTTGGGAAGCATTGCCGCATGGAGCTTTAAGTTTTCTGCCTTGAAATCGGCCAAAAGCACCAGTTCCGGGGTCCCTTGAATCATGTTTTGCACTATAACTTTTTATCTAAACAAGATAAAGCAACAAAATAGGCACCAAATTAAAGTGTTTTTAATCCTCTTTCTAACTTATACAATTATGATAGTCTTGGAACAAGAAATGGCACATTGGTACATACAAAGATTTCAGAAATATCACAAAATTCGTTTTCTCACACTCAAGGCAGACAAGGCGCCTTATTCATGACACAAATTTGAGATTAACATTTTGTCACAAGTCTAATCGATCAAGAAGTGAAAGCATTACATGATGATTAATTTCATAATGACATTTACACAGTCAGTTGTTGAGTTTGTTTCTTGAAGCTGTCAAAGCGGCGTCTGTTGAACTCCACAGCTTGAAGGAGATAGTCCCTTTGCTTGGCATCTGTTGTTATGACATTTGCAAAGTCGCTCATCATCTTGACACCACGTTCAGCAATGTCATTCACCGCTTTCAGATTCTTAACATAGTCCAACGCTTTTCTGTAGTCCTCATTCTGTGGCCAAGACGTGACAGGTTCCAGAAGCCACTCGGATCCAATGTTCAGTGTGTCCAGCAGGAAATGTGATTATGGGCCAATGAGATCAACCAGGGTGGTCTTAGCTGTGACTCTCTGGAATAAAGGCTTTCCTGTTCTGAAGCTGTCTGGCTTCTCAGTGGCATGTAACTGGGCAGCAATGTCGTGCTTCAATGTGTCACTCAATCTACTGCTGAACAGGGCAAATGGCACGACTTCCTGCGTCAGGTACCATTTGTGGTTTTCCATCTTATTAAGTACTGCATCAGCAAGCTCTGGGTCAGTTTTCTTGTACTTCAACATGTCCTGGATTAGACTTAGATCATTCACGGGAGCATCTGCAGCAGACATTGACATCATCCATACAGGAGTGTAGAACAGCGCAAGGAAGGTGTTGAGTCTTTCCAGCTTTGATACAGTGTCTTCGTCGTACTCAAGTTGATCTGCAAACATCAGCATTTTCATGGAGTACAGGTTTCTGGCCATCCATCTGGCCTGATGAATGGCGCCTGGTCGACTCCAGTGAATACCTCGAGGAGGCGTTCCCCCAAGAACAATGACTGTCAGTTCAGCCATTTCCCTGTAGTCGGCTCTTGGAAGCCTTTCTGCTGTTAGAATGTCTTGGAGTATTTCTTCACTGTTCTTCTTCTTTTCCTTCAGCTTTGCTGTTGATAGCCAGCATCTTTGGGTTTTCCTTGGACAAGTCCGTCCAAACATCCTTCAGATGCTCAAACCAGGGATTATCTGGCCCCTTCACCTTCCCAAACAGCTTCTCCCAAACTGCTCCTACTAGGATTTCCAGGATGTGATGTCGACAGGCCAGATAAAACACCTTTTTGTTCAGCATTTTCTCTAGCAGTTTGGCAGCTCCTCTGTGAACTCCACTGTTACTGGATGTAGTGTCAAAAACAAGGGCAGTAACATTATCCGTAAGTTCCCATGTCTCCAGTAAATCCATTGAAGCCTCAGCCTGAGCTGTGCCAGAAGAATTGTCGATGACAGGTACTCCCAATAACTTTCCTTCAGTGTATGAAGGTGGACCAGACACTAGCACAGCTAAAGTCTCTGAGGTACTTCCAGGTTCACTGCCCAAGACATCTTTGAGCAACTTTCCATCCCAGTGTAAGGCAGCGTACTGTGGGGGGTTTTCACAAAACTTGGACATGTGACTCTGGCTGATATTATACCTGGACAGCATTCTGTTGCGACGTGTTGTTGAGGTTGAGATGACGAAGTTATCAAGCCCCTCCAGCTTTCAAGGTGGCAGAAACCATGGCAGTAACTTGATTGTCTGATAAACCAAGACGATCAGCTGTATTGCAGATGACATCACATTCCATGACCTTCCTTGGAAACGTCAAAGTCACACTAGTCACAGTGTCTGATGGTGAGAACATCCAGGACGAGGCTGATGGTAATCCATGTCCTCTGTGTTAGCGTCGTTGTCAGTTGAGTCCCCCAAGTAATGTCATTCACATGAACAACTGCCTCTTGTTCTGCTGCAGCTGTAAAATAGTACAACATGTTAAGACAGTAATTGTTAAGTACATGCTAAATATCGCAATGGAGTAAAACTTAAAACTTTTTGTAACGTTCAAAGTAATTAGTTTTACCTTGTTCTTGTCTATGCTGCAGTCTTTCATTCCTCACTGCTTGCTGCAGGGATCTTGTCTCAAAAATCTTGTCATGACCAGACATATGACCTTTCCTCTCAGTCTTTTGGTCTTCGTAGAACCTGATATCCTCATCTTCTTCTCTCTGGATAACAGTCTGTTGTTCTGTATTTCCTGGATTGTATCTGGAGCTCCTATATCGAACAGGCTGTCTAATTCCAGCACAAATGCTCCTCTTTTTCCTCCAGGGTTACTTGCTCTTCCTTTGCTTTTCACCAGAGCACGATGTTTCTCATGTAGTTTCATGAAGAGCTTCATTGCGTTGTACTTGGTCATTGTCTTGATCCTAGCCATCTGCCAGAATGGGATAATAGATTCAACTGTTTCATATGCAAGGTCTTGAACTATGGGCCTCGCTGCATTTTCCGGTAAATTCTGAAGATTAAGGAAATACTGGAACGCCTGTCTGTTGGTGGGAAGCTGGGAACCACTGATAAAAGCTGAAGGGTATCCAACCAGGAAAGTTTCAGTGAGAGATCTGGTAGATGGCCCAGTTGACACCTGCCTGTGGACAGTACGTGGAGGTTCTGAGATATCAACTGTGCGCCCACGGAGCTCTCTCAGCTCCTTGCTTAATGCCATTGTGAAGTTGTAACTTGTAGATGGTTTTCTAGATTCTGATTGAGTTTCTGTTGTTTCCTGAAAAATGATAGATAATTATTATTATTATTATTATTATTATTATTAATTATTATTTATTTATTATTATTATTATTATTATTTATTAATTTTATGCTCTTTCATTTGATACCTAATTTGTTGCTCTATCTTGTTTAGATCAAAAGTTAAAGTGCAAAACATAATTCAAGGGACCCCGGAATTGGCGCTTTGGCCGATTTCAAGGCAGAAAATTTAAAGCTCCATGCGGCAATGCTTTCCAACATCCTAGGTCAAAATAGTTGTGATTTTCGGCTTTTTCAGGTCAAAAAGCATGGGAAAATGTACAAAAACCTATGAAAATAAGAAAAAGTTGATTTTTGAACAGGCCTACCAGGGCATAAGGCTATTAGATGCGACACACCTAACCTCAGTAAAGTCAACCTATCACGCCTGGTTCCTTAATATTGAGACGTAGTTGACGATTTCGTTCTGCTTCTCACCGACTGGTTAACGCTCCCACCACTAAGAGCTTAACCTATTTCGGCGCCAATTGTTTTCAGACGTCGCGGCAACTAAAACGCTCTTCTTTACGTCCGCAAATGTCAACCCCTTCAAACCTTCAAAAAAGAATCCAGGGTCCGCGGTCCAGGCGAAGAAAAGAGCGAACTACCCCCCGAAACCGCCACTGCCGCTGCGACTCGTGCCAAGTTGCCCCGACCGGGTGTGGAGTAGGTCGCCCAACCCATCATTACCAGTGAGCGCAGAATTCATGCAGACGACGGCTCGAGACGTTAAAGTTACTACGACCCTGCTATATATGTTCTGGTTGGTTCCGCTTTTTGTTCATTAATTAATTCAGAGATTACAGGTACTGCCTAGGGGCAAAGATTTGACGAACGAGGCGCGCCCGCGGACCACAGTGTCAAAGACTGATTACGGCACCAGACGTCGGCGCAACTAGAACGCTCTTCATAGCACCCGCTTCTATAACACCGTTCAAAAGAATCCAGGGTCGTCGGGTAAAGAGAAGAAAGGGCGGGCGATCTCCTCCCCGGGACCGTCGCCGCATCTGAATCAACTTGTTCGCGTTGCCGGGAACATCGGCGGGACGTTCCAGTTGCTACAACGCAATTCAGCGACAAAGTCCATTCTAAACACTATCTCCCACAGTCGCAGCAAAACTATTCCAGAGTGCAGGACGATGCCCTATGAAAAGAGAAGAGAACTCTTCCCAGCACAATTGACAGTTGCTGTGGTTCTACCCTCGTCGCCAAAAGCTTAGGGCTTACCTCGCTAAAGTCAATCTACCGTATCAACTTTCGTAACTTGGCTTTGGTACTTTAACCTATTAGCGCTACGTCGTATTAGTTAACGTATAGAGACGTGAGGCCCGTGTGGGTCGCAAGACGGCCTATGAATCACGTGTCTCAATCTTCAGATGACTTCATAGACGACCAGGAAAAACATAGGTTACGTAAAACTTTACGAAACCTAAAAAAAAAGGTTACATACCGCTACTTTAAACTATCTGGGCTAGTGTATGTAGCTACATTGCTTATCACAAGGCTACAGTTATCTGTCCCTGGCATTTTACAGCTTATTACTGAACATATGCCTTATGGGAGGCTATAGGCACCGGAGCTGGGGGGCTCCTGTGCGCCTAAAAATTAGCTACAAGATTAATGAAATTTTTTTTGCTAAACCATTAGCATTTTACTGGAATCATAGGGCATTCCCCGAGGTCACGTGGTCGGTGACGTTTCAAAATGGGGGAACTTTTGGGCGCCGGGTCCCCCCCGGTTAGAGATTTAAATCCTGTGCCTAATTCAATTAACCGGTTGAATAAGGCGAAAGACATAGGTCCATGGCCTATAGATCCCTCGTGAGTCTAGTTTTAGTCCCACGACCATGCAAAGAGGGTTCAGGGTCCAGGTGTACACCACGAATGCAACAAAAATGCATAGCAACGGTCTTAGACTGGGAAAACCGAAAACCGTGCTTGTTCGCCCACAGTGAGACGCGGTCAATGGCTATCTGCATTCGCTGCTCTGCCACCGACATTCGTGAAGCTGCAACCCAGATAGCCAGGTCGTCCACAAACATGCTGTTGGACACCCACAGGTAAGGAGGATACAATGTCATTTACTGCTAGAGCAAAGAGGGTGACAGTCAGTACGCTGCCCTGAAGGACACCCTCATCCTGTATGGCAGCGGCAGAGAGAGAGGTTCCCACTTTGACTTGGAACCTACGGTTACGGAAGAACTCCTGCACAAACTTAGTCAAGTGGCCGCGCAGGCCAAATTTGTGCAGCTGCTGGAGAATATGGTATTTCCAGGTTGTGTCGTAGGCCTTTTCCAGGTCAAAAAAGACGCCCTAAAAGGTGTCGTTTGGAAGCAAAGGTTTCACAAACTGAGGACTCGAGCCGCAGTAATGCGTCAGTGGTGGAACGCATTCTGCGGAAACCAGACTGAATCGGGGACAGACCTTTTCTTTCCAGGTGGTACATTAGCCGGACGTTTACCATTTTCTTCATAACCTTACAGAGGCGCGACGTGAGGGCAATGGGACGGAAGCTGGTCGGAAGGGAGTGAGCCTTACCCGGCTCAGGGATGGGGATCACTATTGCCAACCGCCAACTGTCCGAAAAGATCCCTTCCTGCCAAATTCTATTGAAAAGGTCAAGTATGAACGCCATCGTCCCGTAAGGAAGGTGGCGAAACATGGCATAGGGAATGTCGTCGTGTCCTGGAGAGGTGTCACTACACCCTCTCAGAGCCTCTCGCATCTCACGGTTACTAAAAACAACGTTATAACTCTCCTCCCGACGAGAAACAAAATTAATTAAAATAGATTCCGATGCCGGCGCTGTGCAACATAGGGAGACTGTAGATCTCCCCTGGATATCCCAGCAAAGGTCTCCGCAAATGCGCCTGCCACCGCGTCAGGCTCAGCCACAGGAGTACTATTAATTTTGAAAATAGGTGGAGAACTGGGTGTATGTTTACCTAATATCTTCCGCATCTTCTTCCACACTAAGGATATGGGTGTGGAAGAGCGTACAGTAGGGCGGATCGAAAATGAGGTTTTTAAACTTTTTTTCGAAATTCAAATATGGCTAGTGCGGGAAATATGTGGGTGCTATAGATAATGACTGTGCATAAATATTAGTCCTGCGAAATTATATCTTCAGGTGCCACAAAGCCGTCGAAAAAAGTGAAATATAATGATTTTCTTATATTCTGCATTAGTACAATAACTGAAACTTACTTGTTATTATATATATTAAGTGTTCCAATTACCAAAATAGTTACTGAATACGCAGCTCTTAGTTTATTTAGATCAATGTTCTTTTGATTAATGATCTAAATAATCCAGAACTCACCACGAGGAGGTGGCTGCGTGTCGAGCTCCACCCATGCCCTCCCAACCACCCATCCTTGCGCATGTTTTTTCTATTAACGTTTATTTAAATTTTATATTCAGCTTTACTTTCGAATGATGGCATTTTTTTACGTGACTGAAGTGTTGATCTTATGAAGCCATCTCGCGCGTTCAATCCAAATACTTTGGATGATGTTTCAGTCACTAATTTTACCATTCTTTCTACTACTTGTGTATGACAAGGGAATTTCTCGAATGGAGGGGTACTCTTGTTTTCTATGAATTCTTCAATCTCATTTTCTGTCAGGTGTCTTGTCACAGGTGGTTCAGTGACAATGCATTTTTGCCAATTAATTAAATCAGTATAATCAGTAGCTTCAAATTGAATAACAGGTACTGTGAAACGCCTCACAACTTTTTCCTTGTTTGTTTGCCTTGCTTTCTTTATTCGCCTCCACGCTAATTCTCTTATGGCGCTGCGGTCATCATGAATCATTGATGCTAGAATATTTTCTGGATTTGCAAAAAATGCATTTCTTTGTATGACAGGGTTTACAATATCCTTTACTTCGTCATTCAGTGTTCTTGTTAGGTCAATAGTTTTGAAAACATGTTTTGAGCCATTGACAAAAGACGTACTTTGCTTAATAGAAAACCACATTGGGATGTAGACCTTCATTATAAAAGAAGCAATGTTCATGAGGTTCTCAGATGGACTTACAGTTGAAACGTATAGACGAAGCAAACGATTTGCTGTAGTCAGTCATCGTGAATGTGCCATTTTGCCTGGACTACGATGAGCAAGATCTGGAGAGCAATATCCCTTTGTTATGGCCTGATGAATATCAATTAGATATTTTTGGTCGGTGCTAAGATCTTCACAGTCTACAGTTGGTTCCTCAGCATCAATCCTTTCAAACTCGACAATAGGAAGACTCTCACAGTTCTCTAATTCCCTGCCAATAGGACGGTGAATCCGCGGGGGCCAGATGTTTTCCATCCAGCTTTGCAACTAAATGGCGTAATGGCAATTCATTGGCATGGAGCTGGCACACTAAATGTTGAACTGGCTTCTTCAGCTTCAATTTATAGCCTTATAACGCCTCCCTTTTCTCCAGTGTTGACTGCTGCACCATCGCATCCAATGGCAACAAGGTTTTCCAGGTTCATGTCATATTTCCAATATACTCAAACATTCCTTTACATATTTCTTTAGCTGATCCAGAATTCACAGAATAATGGCCCAAATAATCTGAACCAGGTTCTCTCACTAAAGTGATATGTTCTTCTGTTACCTTCTTCTGATATACTTTGGACTCTTTTTTTCTTGGAAGAGTGTAGAATCTTTTCGACCATCAAAATAGATTCCTCTGATTGGGACCTGATTTTGATCTTTCATAATTTCTGATCTCTTCTTTTGTCTTTCTCTTCTGATTTTACTCCTATCCACTACTTCAGATGTATTGTCAATAGAAACTTCTCCAATATCTTGCAATACTGCACTAACAATGAATGCTGCAGCTCGATCTGAAACTGCAGTCCTGTCACAAGCAGTAGCCACTGATGGTAGATTTGTAGTTTTCCTTTTCTTGAATAATTGTTCTTCAGGTTGTTCGAGCTTTCTCTTCGAGCTAACTGGCTCTGGAAATGTATCGTCTGATATTTCGCCAGATTCACTTTCACTATTTGATGTCGATGATGATAATTCAACATTTGTATCCTGCAATTTCTCCTGTGAAGATTCTTTGGTGAGCCTCACAGCTTCTTTTTGCTTTCTTAGCAACGTAGATGCTTTTTCTTTGAGAGTGTAATATCTACTCTATCAATAAACAGTTTTCTTTCACTCCTTTGATCTAAGAGGAACGTCACTTCTTCCTTTGGAACCGTTTTTTCTTTGGGACAAGAACATTGTGTTAGTACTTTGCACTTGCACGCTGCAATGTCAAAAAGTTCGTGTGTGCTTCTTTTTTGAACATATCAATCTTGCTTTGTAAGCTTCAGAATTTTTTCTGCTTTGGTATGGCTTCATAATGACACGATACTTTTCGTGGTAGCTTCTGAACATTGTTTCAATTCGCCTGTCTGACAGAATTGGACGGAAGCACTTTCCCAAATTGTTTTCAATTTATCAACAACTTGTTCTAATATTTGAGATATTGAAGGATCTTTATTAGTATTCTGTTTCAAATCGTTTCTTACAAACAAGTAATATTTAAAAACTCCTTCGTATGTAGGAAGATTCCTGTGCCACAAATCTTCCCCCATACCAAACATGGGGCACTCAGTTGAGGCCCTGGTTGATTTTGCACAAACTCGAGACATTTTGAAAGTATACAAATCTGAAAAAGAAAGAGCTAATATCAATTATACGTTAATTTCAGTTAATAGTACATGGCAAACTTAGGGCAACACAATACAGAAATGCAAAATATATAAGAAATATAGTTTAGACTATCTGAGTAACGCCAACAACAGAACACCCACCTGCTACGAGAGCGACAGCTACACTGAACCGAGGTACTCACGTGACAGCTGAGTGAGCTGACTATAGAAAACTGTTTTTAGAGAATAGAAACTTTTTTTAAAGGTTGACTGAGCTATTTTTATACAAGTGTGAATAAATTCTTGTCTATTGTGCATCGTGGACTCTTCTGTAATTATTGGTTAAAATCTGCTTTTTTTCAATTTTTTTCAATATTGAAGGTCATTGTGGCACCTGAAGATATTAATGTTATGATTTTAAATTTATACTAGCTTATTTCCTCACTACTCCACACATTTTCCACACTAACCAATTTGAAAATTCGAAAAATGAGTTTTTCACTCCGCCCTAGCGTACAGTCCCCACAAAGGAGGCCCACGAATCACGGCGTGCGGTCCTCAGGACCCACCTATAGTGAGTTCTGGCCCTACGAAATTCTACTTTTAAAAAGTCATTGTGCCTGTGAGCACGATAGCGCGTAGCAGCTCGCCTGTCGCCTGTACGCTCCACGTGCCACAGCACACTCCTGATTTCACCAGGGTACAGGGCGTCGCGAAAATGTTTCAGATGTCCTTGGTATACTCTGGAGAGCGGTCGTAATGAGGCTATCCGTGAAATACTTCACGGCCTCATCAACTGTGGGAAAGTCGTCCAACCGCAAGTGTAAGATGCCCAATTTCGAAAACCGGTGCCAGTCAGTCCAGTCCAGGCACTACTTTGGGAGTCGGGAAACTGGTGGACGTCCCGCAGCGTTTAGAATGACTGGGAAGTGATCACTGCCATGAAGGTCGGCAGCCACTTTCCATTGAAAAGTAAGGGCAATGTCTGGGATGCATATTGATAGGTCTATTGCAGTGTAGGTTCCTGTCTGAATATGGAAGTGCGTAGGGTCATCAGTGTTTAAAATATGAAGATCCCAATCATCGAAAATAGAGGCGAGAAGGTCATTCCTGAGGTCTCGAAGGCTGAACTTTGAATGGTGGAGTCCCATCGAGCGACTCGTCACTAATGAATCCCTTCCGTGTGGGTGGATCTACCACGCTGAAAGTTGCAACAGACGTCATAGATGGTTTTGGTATAATCTTAGAAGTGGAAGTGCCAGAAGTAGGGATAGTACTGAGTGACGTAGATCGCGCTAATGGAGCCTTTGGCTGTTTGGATGGTTGAGGACGAGACGACTTTGGAGCAAAGGAACGACTGGCAGCATGGTGTGCCATCACCAAAGCACAAGATATCCCAGGACGAACATGCTGGGAAAGTACCATGCTCTTTGCTTCAGCAAAGCTTACCCTGTCCCTCGTCCTTATGGTCAGAATGAACTTCTCCAGTTTGTACTGGTCACAGTCTGTGGAGGACGCACGATGGTCCCCACGGCAGTGGTAGCACGAGGCTGGACTCCCACAGTCCACACTCTCATGCTCACACTTCCCACAATTTACACACATAGCAGGGAGGCCCTTCTGCAGGGGGCGGCAGAAGCGGCTGTCATGTCCATACGCCTGGCAGTAGAAACATCGTTTAGGGTTGGGGACATACGGCTTGACAGGGAGTCGACGCCATGCAACCTTTATGAATTCAGGCAAGTCAAACCTATCAAAGGCTATAAGTAGTGTTGGGGTTGGGGTAAGAACACCATCCACCTTCTTTTGGAATCGTCCTACTTTCACAACGTGCTGGTCCTTCAACTCCCTGACAAGCTTTTCCTCAGAATAACGCACCAGGTCACGGGAGAATACAACTCCCCTACAAGGAAGCTACCATCCCTTTGGGCAGAGACTCTCGGTTCACGGCCGCACGCTGCCACCAAGGTGCGATGGACATAAAAAATGGCAAGGTCCATGATGGATTGACCTTCCAAAGCTTTGATTACTAAAAATTTCTGGTAGTTTCTGGGTTCAAATATCCCTGATAAAACTTCAGTGACAGATCGGGTAGAACTCTTACTCCTCCGGTAAGAACCCTTGGAACTCTGTGCCTTCGGGGTAGTCTTAACACGCTTCGACTTGGCAGCATGCGGGGCCGAAACGGAGGGGCAGAAGCCTTCGTTCCATCGGAGCTACCCGGAGCCCGGAAGGGCTCCAGGGTAGATATAAGGGAAGCGCCTTGACAGAGGTCCGTGAACATGCCAGGGTCGTCAGGAGAGAGAGCAGCAGAGATGCCAGAGTCGTCAAGAGAGAGGCCAGGGGACAAATCAGGAGTGTCAAGAGAAAGGTCCGAGGACATGCCGGGGTCGTCAGGAGAAAGGTCAAGCCGAGAGAGATGGGGATTGTATGTTTCCATAAACATATAATTAAATATTCGCCACTCCACCCCCCCCACCCACCACGGAGCCCAACAAGGGAAACCATATAGACCACAGGGTAGTGGAGAGGTATACGCAACCACCACTAAGCCTGATGGCACCCGCAGGACCAAATGGGGGCCGACCTCGTGGCGGAACCTTGACCCTAGCCAATAAGAAGACCAGCCGATTGGCTTGACCGGGCCTGTAATAGTCAAACCGCCCGTCTAGCAGAATAGGGGACCAAAGAGGTGTGTTGCTAGCCGCAGGGCGCGGCGTGTGGCATCGCTCAGCCTCTAGGACTCCCGTCTCCCAGCCTTACGGGTCGCCACGCACGGCAAACACGTGGGAGAGCTACTACTCTCCAGCCCTTGGTGGACTAGGCTGGAGGAAGGGTCACCAGCCCGCTCTCATGGCGAACGGCGCATCCTGGGAACCATTTAGTCTCATCCCTCCCTGATGACCCTCCCAGCATGGGTAGCCCTTTCCTCGATCAGGAGGAAGGGAGGACAAGCCCCCCCGCTGGTGTGGCTCATCAGATAAGTGGGACCTCAAGCCTTCCCCACCACGACAAGGTGGCTCCCACTAGGAGGGGGGGCAGCTTCTGAAACCTCCACACCTCGTATATCTTTAGTATTCTGTACCCGTGACGGAGGGCTAGGGACAATCCAGGACTTGTATAATGGAAAAACGCCTCTGATCTTCCTCTGGTTGATCGTGTGATTACAGTCCCCATTATTCTCCTCTGCGCACTTCACACACAGGGGGAACATGAGTTTGTGGTCTGTAACAACAGGCAAGATCGGCATCCATAAATCGCGAGGGGGGAGCACATTTACGAAAGAAAGCCCAAAGTAGATCCCACTCAAGTTAGCCGAGAACTCCTCGATAGTAGGCATGGCTGGGCCCACAAGTTTTTCAGGCGCACCTACAGGGTACGGATTGTTCTTCATCATGTAAGGGTATAATGAGCAGAAATCGTAGTAGTGAAGCTTCACCCCGTCCGTAGGCGGAAAGTAAAGTTTGAAGGGGTTTATACGTCCTCCAAACAAGCTGTCACCGAATTTGAGGGGCTCCACCACCATTGTACGTTTGATGGCTCTTATTTCTTCGCGATATTCTTCATCGGTTTCCATCCAGGCATCATATTCATGCTCCCACAAAACCTTGTGAGTGAATTGTGAACTTACAAGCTGGTCGCAGGTACAGGTCCACGCGAGGCTGTCGGCGGGGGATCATCCATGGAGGTCCCCTGTGACGGCACACTCAGGGCGTGGACATCAATGCCAGCAGCAACCGTTAAAAGGAGTACACCGTCTTCTCACCAGTGGTTGGGTCCTCACTTAAGCCGTCCACCCAAAAAACACGGTCATTGATCTTAATGGCAACTTCCCCCGTGCTGCGGGCGTGTTTTATATATACACACACACCTGTCTGCTGTTGTATGTGTGAGAGCGAGTAATTAGCCTTCCGTTTCCGTTTTCTCATTGTATCAGTTGCTCGGAGACACTAGCACTAGCTTTATACCCATAACTGCGCGGGGCGTTTCGAGGAATGACGGCCAACGTATCTTTAGGTATGAAGTTATTCTTGAATACAGTAAAACATAATGAGGCGATCGTGGTTGTGGCTTGTAGTGGATCACAGTTGAATCGGGTTATGTACATACAGTACTTCTAAAGGCTTGAAAGCATACTCTAAGTACACGTACGTCATTCACACAACGTTCACATTCATACGCTATATTGTAAGGGTTATCCTTCATTAAAGCTGGTGTAGTAGTGGTCAAAATCTTCGCGTTCGTACTCATACTTTCAGAGTTAAAGTAGTGTTTGGGGAGTGGTGAGCCGACATAATTTAAAGTGCCTTGAATGAGGAATTTGTAAGGGAAGTACCCTTTTGAGACTTCGGCGCCTACGCCCATCACCTTGGGTAGCCTGGCTAATTTACAAGGTGTGGACAGTAGGGTGTCTTTAAACTGTACATTCCCCCTTATCTGCATCTGTATAAGTTTGTTCTCTCGTTTCAGGGGATCACCCGTGAATATCTCTGATTCGTGCTCAAGCAGCTCCTTATAAAGGAACCGAGTGTCAAATTTTGCGGCGTTGTGGGCAAGAATATACACAGTCATTTTTTTTAACTGATCTGCTAACTTGACAATATAGTTCACAGAGTTTCACGAGGGAATATCCTGCAGACACCTTAAAAATGCTTGTCCGCTTACCACATTTGAGGCATTCATCATATTCAATGTTCATGCACTCGTCAAAGATAGTCTGACTTACGAGTAAATGTGGAATAACCTCTTTTGTTTTAGGGTTTGTATAAGTTTCTATGTCATAATACACGCTTATACAGGGTTTATTTTTAGGCTTATCATCTTTCATATAACATACATGCTTTACTCCGTCCGCCTTATATTTTTCATGACATGTAGAACAGTGAATTTCATCGCATTTGTCCTCAAACTTTCTCCAACTGTCCATTATGTGAAACATACCACACTCACAAATCCTCATTTTCCTGCACGTGTCATTCGATTTATAGTGAGCAAAACAGACATTATTGAAAAACATGCGCTTATTGCGAATTTTTGGAACAGTTTCTACGGCAGGAGGGACTTGTTCCTCGGAGATGGACTTCACCTTAATGACGTTGGAGCTGCGCGTTTAGGAAAACTATTTCATAATACTGTCTTCTTTTCAGGCTGCCGTAACTCGAACGGTCCCGGCGTAATTTCCTCAAATTTCCCTTGCGCTCGCGAAGATATCGCAATTACAAACAATTTGAAGGGTCTATCCTTAAATGTTCGTAGCCTACGAAATAAAATAAACGAATTTTTTTCTTTAATTGCTTGTAAAGACTATGATTTATGATAATTACGATAAATGAATGTTGGCTTAGTACTGAAACACGCGACTTTGTAGGGGAGTATAAAATTAGAGGTTATAGACTTTTTGTTAAAAACAGAATAGGTAGGCGAGGAGGTGTTATGTTGTATATCAAAGATAGTATTGCGAACGTTATAGAAGTAAAGCACTCAATTCCAGAACCGATAGATTCGACTATAGCAGAACTTAAATTGAACGATTTCAAACGTTGTTGCGGTTATATATACGCCCCCCTAATCAAACAGCTGATACGGACGAAGCGTTATATCGTGAACTAAAGAATAATAGGTAGCGAACAGGCCATAGTTATGGGTGACTAATTGCGCCAACGTGAATTACGATACAATGCAGGGAGACGAGGAAGGTAATCGTTTAGTTAATTTTCTCGAGGATAGCTTTCTTATTCAAAAGGTTGGGGAACCTACGAGGATGGACAGTATTTTAGATTTAGTAATAACTACGGATGATAGGCTAATCACGGATCTTCAAGTAATAGAACCGTTAAGCAATAGCGGTCACAATATGGTAGAGTTTGTCCTCTCAGTAAGTCACTCGAAACCAGCTAACTCGATTAAAATTCCTAACTTCCACTACGCAGACTTTTGTAAATTTCGAAATGAATTGTCACACGTCAATTGGGAAAACTTAATGGGGATCTCCAACGCAAAACTAATGTGGGAATCGTTTCAAACGGTATTTAGGATTATAAATGAGGAATGTGTACCGTACAAGATTAAGCGTGCGAAAGTACACAACAAGCCCTTGTGGTTTACTTCTAGAGTAGGAGATATTATAAAGAGTAGAGACCGGGCTTATAGGCTACATAAGTGCGATAAAGACAATTTGTGGTTACGAAACAACTACATATCTCTAAGGCGTGAAGCGAAAAGTGTAATAAAAAAATCTAAGCGCGATTTTGAAATCGCCATAGCTCATGACAGCAAAGAAAACCCCAAGCGATTCTTTCAATGCGTTAGCAATAGGAATCCAGTAGAAAGTGTCTTGGGGCCGTTGAAAAATTTTAACTGAGAGCTAGTTACTGAAAACAAGCAAATGGCTACCTTGCTAAACGAATTTTTTACGTCAGTTTTTACTATAGAAGATGTAACGAATATCCCTACGGTCATAGACATAATGCCTTTTGATAATGGTAATACTTTCGATAATATTGTGGTTAATGAAAGGGAGGTAATGCGCTATATTGATAAAATGAAAATGTGTAAATCACTAGGGCCAGATTCCATATATCCAATACAACTAAAAGAATTAAAAAAAAGCATTGTTGTGCCGCTAACAAAGATTTTTAATGCATCTATTTCTGAGGGGTGCGTACCAGATAATTTCAAGTTAGCAAATGTAACATCTTTAAAAAGGCAATAAAAGTGCGGCGGGAAATTATAGGCCAATCAGTTTAACGTCTGTTGTAGGTAAGCTACTGGAATCAATAATTAGGGATCTTATAGGCCAGGGGTGGCCAAAACGTCGATCGTGCTCTACCAGTAGATCGCAGAGCAATTTTTAGTAGATCGCAGAATGACCAGTAGTTTAGCCTAGCAACAGAGACCTTACATTTCAAAATACTAACAAGCACACGACCCGACCGCTACTACCAAAAATTAGCGTTCTTTATGTTCTTATCACCTTCATTATCGGTAGCAACATTTATTTGTTTTATCTTTGTGTTTACCAGTCATTTAACAAAAAATAAAGTTTAACTTTAATAATTCTGAGATATATTTAATTAATGTCACAGAAAATGATACTGCTAACGTTAATTTCTGCCAAAATTTCATACCGCGGTAAGCTGAGCTGTTATGAGCATGTGTCACTTAAGTGACGGGTCAGTCATTTGGAATAATCGGTGGTGAAGGTCAGTCTCCAGTCCAACTGCATTAACATCGTTAAAATGAGTGCTGGACCAAGTGCCAAGAAACAAAACACTTACAACTTTCACAATGAGTGGGAGACGGCATATTTTTTTACGATGAAATATTCCAAATGCGTGTTTAATTTGCCATGCATGTGTCACTTTCGTAAAAAATGGGAATTTAGAGAGGCATTTTAAAACTATTCACAAGCGGTATGACAGTCATTTCCCAGCTGAAAGTGAACTACGTAAGAGAAAAGTCAATGAACTTAAGTCTCAACTTAGTGCTCAGCAGTCTATCTTTACAGGGCCTAGCACAAAGTCGAAAGCAGCAACGATTGCGTCATTTCTGGTGAGTCGTGTACTTGCGAAACAATAAACCTCTTCAGAATGAAGAAATATTCAAAGAAGCGTTTACAGAGGCAGCAGAGTCGTTGCTTCAGAATTTCAGTAATAAATCGGAAATATTGTCTGCTATTAACCAGCTTCAGCCATCAGAAACACTGTGATACGGCGTTGTAAAGTAATGGACGAGAATTTGGTGGAACAACTGAAGAAAGACTAACATGACTGCGTGTTCCTTTCACTTCAGTTTGATGACTCGACAGATGTGATCGACTCATCACAGTTATGCATTTTTATTAGAATCGTGTTCAAAGATATGACTGCCAAAGAAGAACTGCTTAAAATCCTACCTTTAAGAGGGAAAACTCGAGGTGAGGACTTTTTTCATGCATTCAGTGAGTTTGTTAACGACACATAATTCCCACTTCACAAGCTTGTGACCATAACAACTGACGGATCACCTGCTATGACTGGCCGCTCCAATGGGTTCATCGGCGTGTGCAAAAGTGACAAAAGGTTTCCAAACTTCCTTAATTATCACTGCATAATTCACCAACAAGCATTGTGTGGTAAAATGTTAAATATTAAAGAAATAATGGATATTTCTCATAATATTGTGTGTTCTATTCGGGCGAGAAGTCTACAAAGGCGTCTCTTCCGGTCTCAGCTAGAAGAAAATAAAGCAGAACACACTGACCTTTTGTTGCACACTGATGTCAGGTGGCTAAGTAGAGGTAAATTCCTGCAGAGGTTTAGGGATCTCATACCTGAAATTAAAGACTTTCTGAAGTTAAAAGAAACATATTACAAACAGTTGGAAGACGAAGTGTGGCTGTTAGATTTAGCTTTTTTGACTGACACCACTGCTTTTCTAAATCAGCTAAACTTAGAGTTGCAAGGTAAAAATAAAACTATTGTTGAAATGATTACCTCAGTGAATGCTTTTAAACAAAAACTAGAACTGGTATCCTCACAGCTGCAGCGACACCAATTGCAGAACTTCAAAAACATGATGTCGAAGCTGGAAAATCAGGGGAAACAATACGACCAGTTTGACAGTGTTCGATACGTTGAACAGTTGCAGAATGTTATTACAGACTTCAACAGACGGTTCCAAGACTTAGCAACACTAGAACCTGTAGCAACATTCATGTTCCCATTTGGTGCAAACTTTGACAATGATGATATTGCATAAAAAATGGCCTTATTGTTTAATATGGACATATCTGCAATCGAGAATGAAATTTTGACTCTGCGAAATGACATTCAAATGAAATTCAGGTCTTCAGAAGGAAACTTTTGGCACCTACTACTTGAAGAAAAGTATCCGAATGTCAGAAAAAGTGTCATGTACTTCACAGCATTCTTTGGATCAACCTACCTTTGTGAGTCAACGTTCTCACACATGAATATAATCAAATCAAAACACCGAGCCATTCTGACAGATGATCACCTGGATGCTTGTTTGAGGTTAGCAATCAGCAGCTACAATCCGGACAACACACGGCTTGTTGATGCCATGCACTGCAAATAATCATCACATCAGTAAAGTAAGCTCTTCCTATTCCAGTATACCTAATTTCTAATAAGTTTGGGGGTTACAATTATATATAATATACTGCATGTGTATATATAACTGGGCTGGTGGATCGTATAGGGAGAACTTTGGAAAAAGTAGATCCCATCTCAGTAAAGTCTGGCCACCCCTGGTGTAGTCGAACACTTAGAATTGCATAACTTGGTTAGAAATACGCAGCACGGTTTTAGGCGAAACAAATTTTGCTTAACTAATCTTTTAGAATTTTTTCAAAGCGTGGTTGAAGTTTACAATAGTAATCGGGCGATAGATGTAGTGTATTTCGATTTTCAAAAAGGGTTTGACACCGTACCGTACAAAAGACTCATTGAAAAAACTAAGGCTTGTGGAATCATGGGTGTAGTAATAAACTGGATAGAAGAGTGGTTGCGAGGTAGAAAACAGAGGGTGGTCGTTGATGCAGCGGAGTCGTGTTGGGCTAATGTAGCGAGCGGCGTGCCTCAGGGGTCTGTATTGGGCCCCTTGCTTTTTTTTATATATATTAACGATTTAGATGTCTGCCTAGTCAGTACAGTTTCAAAGTTTACGGATGAAACAAAGTTGGGTGGTAGGGCGATTAATGACAAAGATAGAGGAAAATCCAGGAAGATCTGAATAAAATCGTTGATTGGTCAGTCACATGGCAAATGAGATTTAACGTCGATGAATGCAAAATTTTACATATGGTTCGCGTAACGGTAATTTTGCGTATAGTATGTCAGAGAAGGAGTTAGCAAGAGTAGAACAGGAAAAAGATTTAGAAGTTATAGTCACTGGTGATTTAAAAGTGACGAAACAAAGTACAGCAGCGGTCAATAAAGCGAACAAAGTGCTAGGTTTCATAGCTTGGAATTTTGAGTGCAAATCGCGCGATATTATTGTTCCTCTTTATAAATCATTAGTTAGACTTCATTTGGAGTACGCGATCCAATTTTAGAATTCGCATATGCGAAAAGATATAGACAAAATCGAAAGGGTTCAAAGACAAGCAACTAAGATGATTCCGTCGCTTAAGTCGAAGTCGTACGAGGATAGGCTTAAGGAGTTAAAATTTACTACACTCGAGACTAGGAGGCTAAAGGGTGATCTAATCCAGGTTTTCAAAATTATGAATGGGTTCGATAACGTAGATAGAGATAACTTTTTCGAAATATCACAATATAATAGGACTAGAACTAACGGGTGTAAGTTGACAAGTAGAAGGTTCGAGACAGCAGTTGCCAAAAGCTTTTTTACGCATAGAATAGTAAATAGCTGGAATAGTTTGCCGGTAGAAGTAATTAGTAGCACGTCTATAAACATGTTTAAAAATCGGTTAGACGCATATGTTGATAGATTGGGTATAGTTTAAGGTAGTAAAATTAAGGCTTTGTGGTTCGGAACCCACGTAAAATTGTAGGTCGTCTCCGCCACCACGGAGGAAATGCACAATACACAATTACAAACACAGTTAGGTAGACCATCCATGAGTGGATCCTGGGGTCTTTGTTGGTCTGAAACATTATAATCATAATCATTATACACACATTACAGTCGCGCTTCTCAGCTTCAACTACCCGACTTTCACACCTGGGGCTCTTACATTGATCGCAAACCATGTGACACTCCTTACAATGCATCAACAGATCATTCGTAAACTCGAGACAACCCTTATATAAATCGTGGTCTTCCATATTTTCGACTTTTATCATAACTCGCGTAAAGAGCCTTATATTACGGATGGGGAGATACGTTGTCCCAGACAATCCTAAAATAAGTAGGGGCTTTGTGCGTTCTCTCACACCACTTTCAAAAACATACACAGTCCTACGGTTATCATCCAATCCAAACACAGCTATAGGTACACCATTACATCCGTGTTCAAAGCCGTCACTATACATGACTCGGGGGTCGATCCTAACTATGTACCGGTTTCTAGTCAGGGCTGGGGTGGTAGTGACGTTGCGTAGCAGCTCGAATGATATACCATTGCCTACAGGGTTGCTGCTGAGTGGAGGACACGGACGAATGGGGCTAAGTGGGTACAGCTTTACTTGTAGATGGTGCTACTAAAGGAGTCGTGTAGTAGGCGTGGAGGATTGCGGTTCTATTACTGCGGCTGAACGACTTTACGCGCTTTGATGGGGAAGATGTTTCATGCTCCCGCTTTCTTCTCCTCGAGTTAACGAGTGGGGGCGCTGCGTTTGTCACAGCTGTTGGTTCGATGGTGTGGGAGGAGTCTGTAACCTCAACCACACTATCGTCACCAGCAATATCTATGGTAGGGACATGTTGCTGTACCTCACCATTCACGGTTCTGAAGAAGAAAAACAAGAATAGAAGGAGCAACACTTAAAATTTTGCAATATTTTGTAGTCTCCACTTAGGAGTGTGTCGTGTTAGAGATGGATCCTGTAGAAAAAATCAGGTTCACAAGTCGTCCTACATGTATTATATCCAGCCCTATAGGTTGTGGCAAAACATTGTTTATGCTTAAAATCATTAAAGATAAGGACGAACTGTTCTCAAATTTTGTGCACAAAGTCATATGGTGTTATTCGACTTACCAATCCGTATTCAACGAGTACCAAGATGGTATTTTGTTCCACAAAGGTGTTTATGATGTTAGTTTTAGAAAGGGTGATGAACACAGTTATTGTAATTGACGATCTCATGTTAGAAATGGAAAAAACGTTGGCCGAGACATTGACAGTATTCTCCCATCATCTTAACATAAGCGTGTTCTTTATCAATCAAAACCTGTTTTTCAAGAATAGATACATGCGTGATGTATCGCTAAACATGCAATATCTAATCTTATTCGCACAACGTAGAGATGTGGCACAAATTGGAGTATTAGCCAGTCAAATGTTCACGAATCAGCGTAAGGAGTTTTTGTCAGTTTATAAAGAAGTTACAGGTCAACGTTACGGCTATTTGGTTTGTGACCTTCATCCGCGAAACACGTTTAGGGTGCTTCTAAGAACGAATATATTCCCAAACAAGACTGAAACAGTATACATCCCAGAATGACAGTCTAAAGAAATATCTTGAATTAATAAATATCTTACAACGATTGCCCCACACTCTCCAACGTCTGTTTGTTAAAAATATTGACCCAGACTTTTTAAAATGTGTCTGTGAATCTACCTTAACGTTATAAAATGCATTGTACCAATGAAGACCCTCAGAAGGCACGCTTACGTCGTTACAAGAGCATAATACGCGCGCTCGCTGGTAAAAGCAAAGTGTGGGAAAGAAAAAGGAGATTATTGTGCAAAAAGGTGGCTCGTTCCTGCCCATCTTGTTTTCAGTTTTGGCACCTTTATTGTCTAGTATATAATGAAGAAAGCGCTTCGATGCAAAATACAAAGGAATCAGTACGCATGGTAAAAATATGGCTATAGGCTAATGGAGAATGAATTGGTGAATCTATTAATAGCGAGAAGCCCCCTGATGAGAAAAGAATTTTATATCAAGAAGCTCTAAATAAATTTCTCAAGAGCTCGAAGATTATAAGAAACCGACCGAGGTCCCCATAGTTATTAGACATAGCACTGATGATGTTGACGGGCCTGGAGCCGAGGCTAGAGATGAGCAGTCAAAGAACAGCGAGGGGAACACATCGAGCACGTATTAAAAAGTAGTCTACCTCATACATTGAGGAATAAAGGATTAAGTCTTTACAACCTATTGAGTAAGGACCCCATTATACATTGGTCTGATACAGGCGAGGTTATCGTGAGGGTCAAAGGTACAGGGCTCGAACATCATTGATATCGTGCATGATTTGTGAGAAAGTGGGATAGACCTTTACCAACAGGATGGGGACCTATTAAAGCTAGACTACAGCAAATAAATATCCCAAAAACGTTGGTAGGTAACCAGAACATGTTAAAAGACTTGGGGGTAGCATCGCAAGTACCACAACTGAATACACCTTCGCCTCCATCGGTAATATCTCTGAAGAAGAAGAAGAGGCCATCCACCAACGGACTATCCTACCCGCGCGCCTCTAAAATACGTAAATGGCTGACATATTAAGGAAAAGTTATTATGACATTTCTAATCCAGCATCCTATGGTGGTATTAATAGATTGTAGAAGGGCGTATATAATGAATAATGAGGAAGTAGAGAAAAAAGATGTTGAGAGGTTTTTACGTGAACAGGACACTTATACACTACATAAACCAGTGAGAAGAAGGTTTAAAACTGCTAAGACTTTAGCAGCCTCGGATGATTCTATTCAGCAGGCGGATTTAACAGACATGCAGAGATATTCAGTGTACTGTATAATAACGGGTATAGGTATATCTTGTTCATAGTAGACGTGTTCTCTAGATACTTTGTGGCTAGTCCCACTGAAGAATAATCGCCTGAATCAGTGGCTAAAGCGACCAAAGCGCTGATGTTAAAAGAAAACAGGATTCCTGGCTATTCCTCTACAGATTTGGGAAAAGAGTTTATAGGCTGAGCTTTCCAGAACATGCTGACGGAGTTTAACATCAGTTATGACATGTCCAATTCCATACATAAGGCATCTTTAGACGAAAGAGTTAAGCGTACCATAATGGAACGTACTGTATGCACCGTTATTTCACACACAAAAACACAAACAGATATATAGACATTCTGGAGCCTCTGGCTTCATCCTACAATCGGTCACGGCATCACATGATTGGAACATTTCCTAATGAGATTCTAAAGAGAGACCCCCATATAGAGCCTGATAACTGTAGAGCACCCACGCTCTGGTCATTTCAAAATAAATGCTTATGTAAGAGTGTCACGAGCGGGGAATAAGTTCGCGAAAGCCTTTGATCAAGGATGGACTCAGGAGATTTTTAAAGTTAAATCTATGAGACCTAAAAACGATGTGATGCTGTATTACGTTGAAGATTTGAATGCGAAGAAGTCGAGGGTGGCCTTTATGACGAAGAGATGCAGAAAGTGGTATTTAATTTAGGTAAAAAAGCGTTTAAAATTGAGGAAATTTTAGGCAGTAAAGGTACAGGAAAAAGAAAGATGTATCTGGTGAAGTGGCAAGGGTATCCCGAAAGCTTCAACTCCTATATAAAAGCTCAAGCAATAATGAAACTTTAGTATACAAAATGACACCTAACCACTTCTATGTCACAGTGCCCTCTTCCGCCTCTTTGGACGGGCATCCTGATTCCTGACACCATCTTGTCCGCTTTATAACAGAATTCCATGGACCTATCAAATTGGGGAGTGGATCATACGAGGTCGGTCTGTGTGAAGTTCATTTCACCACCAAGTTTTTAAGTATTGAGAAACAGGCTGTTTTTATGGTTCTTAGAAGAATCGACGAGTGTGAAAAATTAGGCATAACTTTAGATGGTACTATACGTTCAGTCTGGTTCAGCGAGACACAGTACTATAGTACAAAAGTAGCACTAGGCCCTGGTCATTATGACAGCCTCGGATATTGTGAGGGCTTTAAATAAGAGTCTTGAAAGGGCATACTCACTGCCGATTTACTTTTGAAGTCGTAAACAGACACACTGGCCCATACTTTGATGCTAAAATCAACGACTAGTAGAAATATTAAGGACAATGAATTGTTCCAAATTACGCCTGTGGACAAGTACGGTGGGTCTTTCCAAAGAGACACTTTTCACGAGTTACAGCACGAATTGTCCAGCTTATTGTGCCAACTAAATTTGCTGAAATTAGCCTCTGGACCCCCCTGCCCCGAGCATGTGTTATGTTTACAGTGATATCGTGGACCACCAATTTCTTGGGGATACCCAGGCGTGTTTGTTACGCATTGTACACAATCCTGATCATAGAGGCAAGAGTTTAAGCATCAATATGATAAGCTTCATTATGTCAAAGTTGCACCTAACCTACTAACTAGCATCTCAATATAGTGTAGCCGTCAAATGTTGTGGCGGGTTACGCAAACCCGTCATGAAATTTTACATTCCTAATCATACACCATCCCGGCAACCAGCGCAACATAAAAACATCAACTAACACTCATAAAACATACCTTTTAGTACTTTGTTGTATTTCCTTTCTTCTTAATAACCTCAAATAGCCTATGAGGCAACGAGTCTGCAAGTTTCTGCAAATGTTCTGCAGGTATTTCCTCCCACACTTTCACTAAGACTGCTTTCAATTTAGGAACCGAGCTAATGTCAACATCCTGGAGTCGTTTTTTTCCATTATCGATGATAAATTTTCAATAGGATTAAGGTCTGGGCTATTTCCAGGCCAGTCTGTAAAGTAATCCAGAGCACACAAATCAAACCACACTTTCACTTGTTTACTTGTGTGGCAGGGAGCACCATCCTGCATGAATGTCTCTGCATTACACTTGTAAAAACGCTCCTCCAGATTGTCATACAATAAATCAAGGTGCCTTTCACTGTTCATGGTAACACCTTTCTCTAGGAAAATTAAATTACCCATTCCATAAGAAGAAAAACCCCACAGCATAACTGAATCAGGGTGCTTTAGTCTTCATGGTGTACCGTGGGTCGAACCTGTCCGTTTTCCGGGGCCATCTCACCTTCTCTCGTTTAGTATCCGACACTGTAAACACACTTTCATCTGACCACAAAATGCGCCGCACTTTCTCCATAGGCCAGTCTTTAATTTCCTTAGCAAAACTAATCCGTTTTGCTGTGTTGCGGGCGGTCAAGAGAGATTTCTTTGCTGCCTTCCTCGTTGGCCGATCGAGATCTCGTAGCGAAACGCTGCACAGTTCTTACGGACTCGTTACTCAGTAATGCAGGATAAGTTTCCTTTATTTTACGTGCTGTTTTATAGGCGAGGCATTCAGCTGTCTTTTAATAACATTCAAAGTCTTTTTACTACATTTACGTGGCCGTCCAGACTTTGGTAAATGTGTCGGTGTCTTATCACCAACTGCCGCCCTGCAGCGCTGAAGCCACCGTTAACAGTTCTTTGAGCAACTCCCGTCGTTTCCACAATAGCTTTTGCACCAAAACCAGCCTTATGCAGGGCGTATATATGGCTGATAGTATCCTGATATATAATGCGCTTAGGTGCCATGTCACACTGAGCGATCACAACCTGAAAAATACCCTTATAGTTAGACACAAGCACCGAAATATCGGCCACTAAACAACTCTCCCCCTTCACGCCTAGATGAACACGGAATGACAGTCTGAGCTCCGAGGTGTTGCTAGGGGACCAGGCAAGATGCCAGATTAGCCATATTTATAATTCCACCCATACGGGCTAGCTGGGAAGAGTATGAATGGAAACGTCAACGGTCGTGGCGGGTTTGCGTGACCCGCCACAAACATTTGACGGTTACTGTATAAGAACGATTGAGGGGAAAATGTTTCCATTCGGCTACGGGAGCTTATCCGTCAGGCTACACTTCCGGAATGTTGAGACACTGACACAAAGGCCATTTACTGTCTACCGAGGAGTGAGGTATCAACGTGGGAGCGGCATCGGCTTATTTTTTCAGCTATACCACGCACAGCTGTGCCCTTACTGAAAAGTGGTGCCAAATATCTTGGAAAGAAGGCCCTACAATCAGAACTTAACACATTTGAAGATATAATGTCAGCAGCAAACCTAATGAAGCTTTCAGAAAACATTTATGACGTACACGAGATGAAATCGTCGGAGATGAGAAGAGAAAACTGCGCGGTGGAGGAAGAAAGAAAAAACAAAAGGTAGCTATAAGAGGAAGAAAACGCGCTGAACGATGAGGAAAAAAGGAAAGCTAAGCAGACAAATCGTGGTATAAAGCGGAGGAGGACTTAAAAAAAAGAAATGTTCTGAAAGTATGAAACCGGTTACAGAGGCTTCTCATAACTGTACAACTGAAGTGGAAGGATGCGTTAACGGGTACCATGGTTCATTTTATTCACCCTCACAGTTCGGAATGCTGCAAATCCGAGTTAAATCTCTTTGGTGTGTCTCCGACGCAGACAAGTATTGTGGAGATGGAATTCGTCACAATTCATCCTCTCAACCAGGGGCGTAACTAACGGGGGGGGGGACGGGGGGAGACATGTCCCCCCAACTTTTGAACTGAGGGGGATAATATAGGTTTTGCCTCCCCCCCAACTTTTTATCTAAGTTAGCTTACGTGAAGGAAAATATTTAGTCCTTGAAATAATCTATGATGAGTAAATCTTTAATTATATTAGTCCTATTAGTATGCTGGAAAGTATTACTGATTCAGTACTAATACTGCAGTGATAGATACTTTAATGAGACATCTAGTTATTTTTTACTTTAGTTATTGCATATATTGTTTTCCTTTAATGTTAAGTATATAGTTGATATACATAAGGTAGTTGTGAAAATGCTTCTTTGATTTTCCTATTACTATCATAAATATAGATCATTCTATAAATCATAGTATTTTAAGAGCATCATTTTGGTCGCAAACACATTACCTACAGGATAGCAGCACAGAAATTCATAGCAGGATTTTTCATCATTATAGTTGTCCCCCGGAACTTTTGGAAGCTAGTTACGCTCTTGCTCTCAACGCTATTGGTTCAACGACGGCTCCTATAGAGTTCGTGATTTCTTCGTCAGATAGTCATTTTCTCGACCCTTCAAACGTATTTCTTTACACTAAACTAAGAATTGCGCATTCGGATGGTCCAGATTGCGAAGAGGGTTACGCAGTATACCTTGAAAACAACTTCCTACACACACACCGATAAGTCAGTGTGATGTGTACCTAAATCAAACTAACGTTTCACCTGGAGCTAGTCATCATCATTATAGAGCCTATTTAGGAACTGTCTTAAACTTTACGAGAGATGCAAAAGAGACACATTTGTATACCCCCCAATTGATGGCCAATGTAAAAAATAAATTAAAAATTCTAAAAAGAAAATATACGACTTCTTCGCGAGACTACATTCGGATTTTTTATTGTAAGATAAGTTACAGCCCCCGAGATATGTTTAAATCTGGATGAGGGTAGCGACCAATCTGTCAAACCTGTTGTTGTACACATTTTAGATACGTATCTTAGAGTTCGTCGCGTGAAGCTAGCTGCTACGAGGCAGATGGAAATTGAAAAGCGCCTATTGAAAGGTACAGCTAAATACCCGATGAGGCGGGTGATTTTAAAAACGTATACCGTCACGGTGGGCGTAACCATCAAACAAATAGAAAGTGTTGCCTTGGGTGTTCTCCCTCAGCGTGTTCTTATTGGCTTGCTCAATCATAAATCCATGGTCGGCGACTATAAGAAATCAGCCTTCAAATTCCAAAATTTCGGCTTGAAGAGCAGAGCATAAATTTACATTTTAACGGTGCATCTGTTGATGGTGGTTTGGAAGTTAGATACTCTACAGGGACAGAGTTTTCTTTATGTTCACGTACGTACCATAATCTATCGCTCGATATTAATGGGTGTGATGTTTTTGGTTCGGTTGTCACTATAGATGACTTTATAAATGGAAGCGCATTGTACGCATTTGATTTATCGGCTGACCAGTGTGCCAGCGTGAACACACATCTAAATCCCCAGACGCATGGCAGTCTCGGTGTAAGATTTGAATTTGGTGAAGTTTTAGCCACCCCTATAAATGTACTGTTTTACTTGGAAAGCCAGAGCGTCATCGGGATTGATCGCTTCAGAAGTGTAGCTGACGATTTTTAAAAAATGTGTTAATTAAGATGTGTTGTTACAAGAATTATATGTTAATTAAATGTTGAAAATATTTGGTATATTTTTACCCCAGCCCCACACACACACATACAAACACAAGAAAAAAGAATAAAAACTAAGAAGTAAAGAGAGCTAAAATGATGAAAATGCAATAAATACCTTGCATCTAATTCTCTTAAAAATATACAGTGTATATACAGGGTGTTTGAAAACTTTCTGTACAAATTGTAATGGGGGATAGGCAACACCAAGACAAACCCTTTTCGTCTATAAGTGTATGTCCGCTGACGTCACCATTCGGCGCGAGAGGGCGCCGCTGCAATTGGCTAAAAGGTGAAGTGGGCTAGACTCGCGCTTGCCGCGGGCATTCTTAAATCGGACGTAGTACGCGTAACATGGAGCGCTTCACGACTGCTGAGATGGCTGACATGCATATGGTGTATGGGGCTGCCAATGGAACGGAAGAGCTGCTGTGAGGTTGTACCGACAGCGCTTCCCAAACAGACATGTGCCAAACCACCAAGCGTTTGCGCATTTGCATCGGCGACTGCGAGAAACTGGAACATTCCATGCAAACATGCATGACACTGGTCGGGAGAGAAACGTGCGCACTCCTGACATGGAAGAAGAAATCCTACGGCGATTTGAGGACAATCCAAGCGCAAACACGCGAGGTGTTGCACGTATCCTCGGTGTGAACCACGACCTGGTCTGGAGAGTGTTGCACGAGCAGCAGTTACATCTGTTTCATCGTCAGAGAGTCCAGGCATTACAACCTCGGATTACCCTCTTCGTGTGGAATTCGCACGCTGGTTTCTGCAGCAGACAGTGGTGCAGCCTAATTTTCCGGCTTATGTGCTGTTCTCAGATGAGGCCTGTTTCACACGTGAGGGTGTGTTTAACATGCACAATTCTCACGTGTGGGCGCACGCAAATCCACATGCTACACGGGTGCATGCTCATCAAGAACGGTTCGCCGTCAATGTTTGGGCGGGTATCGTCCATGGCAAGTTGATTGGGCCGTACCTGCTGCCTGCCCGACTCGACGGGCGGGTTTATCGGATATTTCTTGAAGAAACGTTGCCGGAACTGCTGGAAGATGTTCCCGTGGCTATTTGTAGACGAATGTGGTTTCAACACGACGGGGCCCCAGCACACTCCAGCAACGATGTGCGGGATTATCTGAACGCCATTTTTGGGGACCGATGGATAGGCCGGGGTGGGCCCGTAGCCTGGCCACCGAGATCGCCCGATTTAACATGCCTCGATTTCTTCCTGTGGGGACACATGAAGAACCTCGTGTACGAGACTCCCATTTACTCAGAAGAAGACCTCGTAGCAAGAATCGCTGTCGCCGCTGGAACTGCGAAATGCGGGAATCTTTCGACGTGTACGTCGGTCAATGCTTCGACGCTGTCGGGCATGCATTGATGCTACCGGTCGCAACTTTCAGCACCTTCTTTAAATAAACATGCCTTCTTTAAATAAACATGTTACGCGTACTACGTCCGATTTAAGAATGCCCGCGGCAAGCGCGAGTCTAGCCCACTTCACCTTTTAGCCAATTGCAGCGGCGCCCTCTCGCGCCGAATGGTGACGTCAGCGGACATACACTTATAGACGAAAAGGGTTTGTCTTGGTGTTGCCTATTCCTCATTACAATTTGTACAGAAAGTTTTCAAACACCCTGTGTGTGTATGTATATATATATATATATATATATATATATATATATCTGTAAATTACACGAAAATGTGTCGTATACGTTAAATGAAATTCATAGCCCGCTCAAATTGCATCAGCTATATCGATACAGAAAAACCTTGGCGTCATTAAATGTTATTCAGTACACAAGAATAAAAACTTACATTGTCTCTCCTATAATTTCACATTTGGGTTGAAAGTCCCTAAAAGAGTAAAATAATATACAGTCGGAGCATTCTTAAGAATAAAAATATTATTGACGGAGTATAAAGTGTCTTTATTATTGATGTTCTGTTCATTTTAAAAGAGGTTTTATGTAAGGGGAAAAGCCGGATGAGGCACACCTTAATAGACTGAACTACTTACACGATGTAATCGACGCCGCTCGAGTCGGGGTTACTCTCTCAGCGCGATTCTTGTAACGCTGCATGCTCTAACGCCTGGGGTGAGAATGGGTTTCCACCATCTACCAACCCCATGAGATGGATGCACGCATCAGCACTGTAAAATAACAACGCATACGTAGAGAATGGGTATTATATATATATATATATATATATATATATATATATAGTGGGCCTAGATTTAGCCGTTTAAGGTGATAATGATTAATTTAATGCTGGTGATTAATTGATGTAAATTGATTGTTTATTAATGACAGGCTGGGTTAACAATTTATGATGTCCTACAGTATCACCGGTTAAAGAGGGCTAATGGAGTAGGTCTACTATAATATTTCTGAGTGATACGAATTGCTTCGAGTTCACCAGCTTGGGATTACACCCAAGCAAATATTGTTAAGGTTATAAAAAGCACCTTATGGTTTTGTATTTAATTGAGAAAAATAAATCAGTTATTTGTTCACAGTGAATAACAAATGATAAACAATAATTATAGTGCTTAACAATTCTATAACGGCATTTGTATTATAGAAAAGTCTGACTGAGGATTAGTAAATGAGAAAAAGAATTATACAGATCAATTGTTAAGAAATACGCTCGTTTATGAGAGGCTAATGGTATGCAAAAATGGGACAGCATGAAATATGAAATCTAGTGATTACAGAAATTATACATGTACGTTATAATACAACAAATAGATTATGTAACACGCTGATTATGAATAAACACAGAATAAATGATGCAGCCTAAGAACTATGGAAATTAGTGACGTGCGTTTATGGTGCTCTTTAGGTCACGTATTACACTGCTTATGTAGGCCAGAGTTACGCAGTAATGGACTACTAAACAAGATGCTGGAGCCTAATGATAATTGGGAGAAATACTATGACAATGATTACACGAATATCATTTACATAAAGGCAATTATATGATGATAAGTGATTACGCATAAATGGAACATAGAAACAAGATGCTATGGCCTAATGATAGTTGGGAGAAATGCTATGATAATGATTATACGAGTATCGTTTATATAAAGGCAATTATATGATGCTGAGTGATTACACATAAATGGAACATAGAAACAAGATGATGTGGCCTAATGATAATTGGAAGGGATGTACTAAGTTGGTACACCTTAAATGAATTAGGCCTTTAGTAAAAGAATATTTAAATCTGTCACATAAATAAACGGATGTAAAGTATTTATATGAATGAACACAATAGCAGATGCTACGCGGAATTACGGTACTGGAACGGCACTTAGATTAGAACACAGGCCCGTAGCCAAGGGGGGGGCCATGGGGGTCAAAGCCCCGCCTGGAAAACAATATGCCCCCTGGGAAAACCAACCGCAACGGCGTTCCATGCTACAAAAACGCCAAAGCCAACTTGTTTTACTTGCCTTTGAAAATAAGAGAACGAAGCAAATAGACATGTTTGAATTCCTAAAGAATTTCGCTAAAAAAACTCGCCGCATACAGTTATTCTAAAATTAAAAAAAACTTAGAGACTTTTATTTACACTAAATTTAAACTAAATATTGTATTCTATAACCCAATATGCCTATCTATATGTATCGGTTTGATCATTTTTTTATTTAGCCTACGGTGTTTTACTTGTTATAGTTTTGAATGTAATTTTCTGCAGTATATTTCGATATTCACAAAAAATGACATTCAATTTTTTCATTGTCCCCCCTGTCAATTTCTCTGCCCCTCCTACTGATTTGGTCTGGCTACGGCCTTGTTAGAACATCGGCCTAACGCGTTTTAACGAGAGTCAGTTTCACCGAATTATAAAACACTGCGTTTATAGCCTACTCTTCTGCGGTTCACTGGGTAGGCTTTACGTTATTGTTTTTAAGCAAAGAGACAAGGCTTACCAGTAAGAGAGTGATACCTCTAGGTTGACGCGTTGCTTGGAGGGTAGCCTGTTGAACTAATAGGCTCGAGGTGTTGACCGTCCGATTGCTCTGTTGAGCGGGCGCCGGTCGCCTGTTGTTGCCTCTTGAGATGCAGGATGGCCTGAAGGTGATCTTGCAGACGTAGGCCCGGGGTTCTTATGACTGCCCCTTGGAAGTTTGTTCCGTAAGTCAAGGTCTTCACTGTGAAGTGTTACGGGCCTAATGGATTCTCGTTGACGGCTGTTTTTCGTAAATCGGTGAAAGCTGAACAGATGTGAAGTGATTTGGGTTTGTAGCTTCGTCGTCGAGTCACGTAATGTGTCCACCTTGAGGATGTTTTCTCGTAGCGTTGAGCTTTGCCGGTGCTCCCGAGGATGATTGTTAACCAGTTGAGGTGTGGTGAAAAAGGCCAGTGAAAACGCCTACAGCGGGAAAGACTTGGCTTACTTCGAGTGATGGTGCGTTCCTGGGTGAAAAGTGTTGAAGTGGGCCTTGACGGGAGCCGGCTAAAGCTGACGCTGTAGCGACGTGAAGGATGAACTTACGAGATGAACGCACGAAAGGAGTGGGGATGAATATGAGCTGACTGCGCCTTTTATAACCTTAGGAACATTCGAATTCCGCGGTTCGAAGCTAGCGTCATTGTTTTTCTTTTATTGCTTGAAACCGCGTGTCTTCTAAGTTTTATTCCTTGACACCACGTGTGTCTTCTAAGAATGTTTGAGAAATGGTGGTGAAAAGAATTCCTATGCTGTTCTTTGTCTGTTTTCTGTCTGTAGTTGTCTGTTCCGCTATATATATATATATATATATATATATATATATATATATATATATATATATATATAAAATAGCTACTCACACTGTATCACAACATAGAAACAATTTGGGTGTTGTAAATTGTCCTAGACATCCGTGAATGGAAGAGTCCGATCTTTCAGATAAAAATAATATATTAAAATTGTGCATTCACATTTTCATATAAAATGGCGACACAGTAGAATCCATATACTTCACTGAGAGCACATAAGATTATTCGCGTAGGGCACTTACATGACAATATTCGAGAATTCGTCCGACATTTTCTTTGCTTATAAATTTGTATTGCACCGTTTGAAAGCTTCACTAAACTGAATTGTATATAGCTCTGTTACGTATTTTTATAGGAGCGGGGAGAGCGCCCCCCACTAAAATGGTGCATGATGAAGGATAGCCTTTTCCCCCTTCCCCACACTTTCAGAAAGCAGAACACTCATTGGATGATCGCATTTTAGTGTGCGGCTACTGAGCGGGGAATTATGGACGGTCCTTAAGCTTTTATCTGAGAGAGAGAGAGAGGGAGTGAGAGAAAAAGAAGGTTTAGAATTTAGCCCTAAAAGACAATAGTTGAAAAATTGTTGGGCGGGGACCGCGAAAATGATATTCAAATTAAACAATCACCTCAAAATTATATATATATATAATATATATATATATATATATTATATATATATATGATACACACAGACCGTGCATGGAACAAAGAACTCTTCTGGGATAATTAAATCCACTATAGTCCGAATAAGTAATGGTAAATGTCATTTACCATTACTTATTCGGACTATAGTGGATTTAATTATCCCAGAAGAGTTCCTTGTTCCATGCACGGTCTGTGTGTATCATAAAAAACTCTATATGGGAATGAACTCAGAATGGTCCCCTTATATATATATATATATATATATATATATATATATATATATATATACATATATATATATATATATATATACACACAAAAGATGGCAGAGAAGTAATTAAACGTTTTAGTTCTAAGATGGTAAAGTATCGATTCGAGGAAGACCACAATTCGATCCACATAACTTCAAGCATTATGGTTTTTTATGTACATCATCGTCTATGAAAAGATGTTTTAAACGACGATTCCTGTAATGCATAACCCTTTAACTTCTTCGAAATTTTTTGTAGGGTTAAGTTATGAATGCGTATTTGAAACGTTACCAATTCGTCCCTCTCGGCGGTAAAGGGTTAAGGTACAAATAAAAAATCGCAGAATTATTCTACGTCAAAAGGAAACAAAAGTTGTAAAATCAAGTCTATACCTTTTCAAATATCTTCGTTTCATTGAAATCTTTTGGGCACAGCATACGGGTGTTTCAAAAGTCCCTCATTATTTTTAAAATTTTATTAAAATAGCAATTACAAGAGGAACCAAATGACAATTTGGTTGCTGAGTCTACGATTCATGAGAATTTTGGTGGCATCAAACTTGGCTTCATAAGTCTACTGGAAAGTCACTGGTACACCTCAACGTGGGCACCGTCTTTTTCGAAACAAGCGAGCCACCGTTTTACGCATTCTTGGCCGACATTGGACAACATTTCGGGAGTAACAGAAGTACACGCATTCCTGATCCGTTCTTCTAGTGTGGGGAGGACTCGCCGCTTGGTGGCGTACACTTTGCGCTTAATGTAGCCCCACAAAAAGAAGTCGCATGGGGTAAGATCAGGCGAGCGAGCAGCCCATTCGATGGGACCACGGCGACCAATCCACCGATCCGGGAACTGCTTATTCAGAAATGAGCGAACCTCACGCGAGTAATGAGCAGGGGCACCGTCTTGCTGGAAAATGACTTCTTGCATGTCAGCTACAGCTGACAGTTGGGGGATGCAGAACTCCTAAACCATACGAAGGTAATTGTCTCCGTTGACGTTCACGGAATTTCCATCTTGATCCCGGAAGAAGAACGGACCAATCAGCCCAGCTGAGGAGATGGCACACCAGACGACCAATTTCGGCGTGTCCCTTTCATGTTCACGGATCTCCGCAGGATTGTCAGTTCCCCAGATGCGGGTGTTTTGCCGATTGACGCGACCAGAAAGGTGGAAGAGAGCTTCGTCGCTGAACCACATGTGCTCTAGGATCGATGGGTCTCTTTCGTAGTGATGCAGCAGTGTCTCACACATCTCCACCCGGCAATCGTAGTCTTGAGATTCCAGCTTCTGAACCACCTGGATCTTGTACGGATACAGCTTGAGACCACGCCGCAAAATCCGTTGGATAGATGTCGCGCTGATGTTCAGTTCCGCAGCAGCTCGCCGAATGGACTTTCCTTGACTCTGAGTAAACGCCTCACGGACAGTTTCGACATTCTCCTCACTCCGCCCACTTCGAGGTCTTCCTGATCGTGGTTTGTCCTTTACGGATCCGGTCTCCATAAACTTCCGGTGGGTGGCGACGATGGTGTTCCTATCCGGTGCATAATGCTGTCCGTAGACTGCCCGGAATCGTCGCTGCACTTCGACCACAGATTGAAAAACCTCCTGCCATGCAGCGATTTTACACCTCTGCTCTAGAGTCAGCATGGTAGCAGAAGAAAACGGAGCAAAACTTCAAATGTAGACTCAAAAAAAATTCTCACCTACTGAGTAAGAGTTTACCACAAGATGAACGTCGTTGGTCGATTAGCTGCAAAGAAAATTGAAAATCAAATTAGTGAGGGACTTTTGAAACACCCGGTATATTTAATTAAGTTCGCCAATAAAATATAAAATCCTTTTTTCTAAATTATGCATAGAAAGCGGCTTTACTTGGACAACTCTATTAGAATGAGATCTATAAATTATACAAGAAAATATTATATTTTAAAGACAAACTATATATCTATGCGCTTTTAAGGAGATATTTATAGCTATATTTGTTTACTTTGAATTTTTACGCGTAGTAGTTCTGAATAATAATAATAATACTTAAGTATTTGATTCCTGGACAATTATGATAAAACGGGTATGCACTTCTATTGAAATATTTATTGCGACCGCTAATTTTGAAATGAATGTTTACACGCAATAGACTGGACTAATGTGATTTTTTACTCTAAATAACTAATTTTATAGAAATGTTTATCACCAATTTCAGTATACTAAAATAAAGACATGATTTATTTATTTGAGTATATTAAAAAGGGCAAAACTATATTTCAAATATCTATATTCGTTCGATTGAAATCTTTTGGGTAAAGTATATATTTAATTAAGTTCGCCAATAAATAAAGTCATGAAATATACATAAATAATGCATAAAAATGTGTCTTTACTTGGGCAACTCTATTAGAATGAAATCTATAAATTATATCAGAAAATATATTTTTAAAGACCAACTATATATTTATGCGCTTCTAATGAGATATTTATAGCTATATATATTTGACTACTTTGAATTTTACGCGTATTAACTCTGAATAATATGTTAAGTATTTGATTCCTGGATAATTATGATAAACCGGGGGAAAAAATTACCAAGCGAGAACCATATCTCGCGAAAGGGTTTGTTTACATTCATTTGGCTACTGTATCATATTGTGAGGGTGTTTTTACATTAGAGTGTTAATTCGCAGAGTACTTAAAATGGTTCAAACTCTCGCAGTTGATAGGATATACATTATACATGCATATGGGGCTATATTAAGATGCGATGCCTCAGATTTAGTGAGAGTTTAAACCACAGCTGTTTGTGAAATATTATAATCTGATTTCGTTCTATATACTTAAAAAAATATAATTCTTTTATTTGTTCAATAAGGCCTTGTCCAAATGTTTCCTTAATCGTTTTATTATACAGGGTGTTTGACCACTGGACACTTTCACAGATTTATGTGATCTATCACAAAAGAGAGTAAATGTTTCCTTTAGCTGCTGTGGTATATTCGCTCGATGAAATACGGTATTGTTTACGCTAAAATGGATAGATATGGAGGGGTGTCCGTGTTTCTTGCCTCTAGTGGATTTAGTTTCATGTCCGGTCTGTGTGAATAAAACCTCAGGGGACCATTCTATATATATATATATATATATATATATATATATATATATATATATATATACACTTAAAGATACCTAAAGAAATATAATTCTTATTTGGAATTTTCATGGAAATAACTTATTAATTCTAAAAAAATGTTTAATTATTTTGTGTGGCAAAAATAAGGTATTGCCAAATATCGAATTACATGAACTGCTTTCGCCAATTTCACAACATGAAGAGAGCGTAAAATGTTTCCTTAATCTGAATAAACAGAATCATGCTTTCTATTACTCAGGGTGCTTTTGTGCCTTAAAATTTTATCGCTAGACGAAATATGGTGAGAGTAAATTGTTTCTTGTAAAATGAGAACTTGTGTTTTGTTCTGAAAAGGGGACGTAGCTTTATTAACTCAAAATCTACAAACTTAAAGATATCTAAAGTAGTATAATTCTTCTGATGTTTCATCGTAAAATAATTGTTTTGCTGAAATATTCCATTTAATTAATATAATTTTCCCGTTTTTGGCTGTATATATTTTCGAATATATATATATAAATAAAGGATATGAAGTTTGAATTATAATGTTACTTATGCGCTTCTAATGAAATTGTTTGGCGACTAAATAAACAGTTTCAATGCACATAAACGACTTAGTTATATACAAGATGTTGGTTTGTGTGCTTTGTCTAAATAATTGGGTATTTTGTTGTTAAATATTTGTTTAGGGATATTATTAAACAGAATGATGATTTGAAGTGAATGTATAAATGATTTAGTTATACGAAGTGCTAATGAATATAAATGCATTTTCTAAGTGATTCAAGTTTTTTGCCAGGAATATATATATATATATATATACACACACACACACACATATATACCGGGTGTCCGAGAATTATCTGTACAATTTTTGGCTGTTATTAAAAGTCAATCATGAAGTGTAGAAATTCCAGTGTTGTCCCATTTTACAGAGAATCTCAGTAAGTTTTTTCTGATACCACGTTTTGACAAGTTTTTTTAGAAATGTACGCGGGTGACAGACATTGATGATTTAAAAGCAAGAATCACAGCTGCTATTGAGCGAATTGATGTGGATATGCTGCAGTGTACATGGCAACATTTGGAGTATCGATTGGATGTTTTGCGAATCACTAATGGTGCACATATCGAATGTTTCTAACAACGTTACTTTAATAAAAGAAACTTTTGAAAATACAGATTCTAAATAATCGTGTTTAAGAATTTTACGTGTGTTATCAAGAATTTTATTAAAAGATGAAATTGTACAGATAATGTTCGGACACACTGGAATTTCTAAAAAACTTGTCAAAACTTGATATCAGAAAAAACTTAATGAGATTCTCTGTAAAATGGGACAACACTGGAATTTCTACACTTCATGGTTGACTTATAATAACAGCCAAAAATTGTACAGATAATTCTCGGACACCCTATATATATATATATATATATATATATATATATATATAATTTAGTTATATACTAGGTGCTAACGAATATATAAATGTATTTTCTTTTCTGAGTGATTCAGACGCTTTGCTGGGAATATATAAAGCGATCAAGGTACATATTTTTGGTGCATGTGTGCTTCGATAAGTAAATATATACACCTTAAAGTATAATTCTTTAGATTTGGGTGTTTTAATTGAAAGTTTCATCTCAGATAGTTGTTTGGGGATATTATTAAAGAGAATGATATGCTTTGAATGCAAATAAATACTTTAGTTATATAAGAGTACGAAACCAATTACGCCTTCTAAGCCAAATGATGCTGGCGACTGATCTTCATTATACGTTGAGCCGTGGCAGTGGTAACATCTCTTTCCATTAATATACACAAGGGACAATAAATAGCACTGAATTATTCTTGCATTCTTTCCTGGCTGGGGTGACTCTTCATTGAGAACATCTCCTTTAATTAATTAAATAAATAGCGCTGTCTGTCAATTATTCTACTGTGCCACTCTACATATTTGCATTAATATATGTGTATATATATATATATATATATATATGTATATATATACATACACATATATATATACTCCTTCTATACGCTGTGATGCTAAAGCCGACCAGGGTAGCTGGGGTGACTTTTCATTGTGTTATGAGCCATAGCAATGGGAACATCTCTTTCCATTAATATATATATATATATATATATATATATATAGGGACAATAAATAACGCAGAATTATTCTAAGTCAATTATACATTCTTGCACCCTCTCCTTTCCTTTAATAATAAATATATGTATGTTATACACAAGCCACTTGATTCCTCATAATACCCCGTTTTATCTTCAATCTTTAAAATATCCCTTGAGATAAACCTCGAGTGTCCTCATCGACTTGTGCGACGCTCCCCCCCCCTTTTTTCTTTGTTCTTAAATGCTTGCCTCGGCGCGTTTTGGACTCGTAGGAAGGATGGAGTACGAAAACAGATGCGGGGAAAAAACTCATTAGAAGATATCTGGCGCTTCGTCGGGAATGAGCGATAGGCCGGGTGGCGCTCTGGTAATTCTCCGAGTAGGCTTTTGAGAGGGTTTGCTCGTTAAAGACTAAATTTGAGAGTTCCATTGAGCGAGATGTGAGATTTGAGCTTGAGATATTGAGTTTTGAGAGAATATTGAGATTTTGAGTTTATGAGGAAGTATTGAGAGCCGTTAACCTAAACTACTGCGAGGGTTGTAGTGGATGGGCAACGATAGATCTTAAATTATTTAATTAATGTTAAAACTAGTTTAAGAAAAAACCTGAACTTGACCGTACTATATTTCGAATTTGAGACTAAACTTGTAGCCAAATGTGACTTAATTTTATTGATTAAAAGCTATTCAAACAAACTATTTCATTATGAAATACACACTAAAATCGGGTGTACAGAAGTAATCGGAGGATAAAGAATTCACGCAGAGGGTCACTAACTTAAAAAAAGATTTATTATAACTTCAATTTACTCATCGAGCATTTACAGTGACCTTCGAGAAAAAACAATTTGTAAATTTGTAATAAGGGTCCGTCTCCCATGACAACGAACGGAATTTTTTATTACAAACTGGTGTCAGAAGGGGATAACGGATTTTCTATTATAAAACTGGCGTCAGAAGTGGGATCTTCCCTTTCTGATACCCCCCCAAAAGAACGTAAGTGAAAACAAGTGAAAAAAGTGCTCTCCAAGTGTGTATATGAGGGCTACCAGCTCGCAATAGACGGCGACGAACGACAACGTGAGGGTCACACGATCGAGAACCGCTGCGTGGGCTGCTGCTGCTCAGGCCGAGTCGACATCGCAACTTGCTACTGGACACCAAGCGGCAGGAGGAGTAAACTTTCGCACCAACGTGGAAAGAGAGGTAAGCGACCCATTTTGTGTTGCAAGTGGTTTTAGAGGACGAGTGGAGAGCCTCCCTACAACGGGCAGTTCCCCTAGATTAACCCCATCAAACGTTCATTTCTTTCCCCATATTTTGATATAAATAGAATACCTTTCCTTCCAATCGGTTCCCCTAGACTCGAGTTTGAGACTAATCCGGATCCGAACCCATTTGTAACAAATTTTAGAGATTCAAATTCGGTCGAGTTTTGGCCGATCTCATTCGGGAACATACCTCTTGGCCAAGAAGAAATCAGTCCCAACGATGTACCAGCAACCACTCCCTACCCACTTCCCTCATCCCTATGTCTCCCCTTTCTATCCAATGTATCCTCACTTGTATTCCCCCAATGTAGGCTTCCCTGATCCACACGTTAATACTGTCCCGTATAACACTAGTAATGCACCCAAATTCCATACAAAAAATGCCGGGTATAAGCACGCTCGATGTCTTCTATGTGAGGACAGGGGACACCAAGCTCGTCAGTGCCCCCTGATTGAAGGAGTGAAGACATTGAAGGAGAGTGAAAGGGTGCGTGAAAGGGATGAGAGCTATAGGCGAGAGAATGAACGAGATCATCGGAGGGAATGGACCCCAAGAGGAGGCTGACGGTATGAAGATTACGAAAGAAGAGGAAGTAGGTACTCCTCCCCTTCCGAATATTCGAGACGACGGAACTTCTCGCCGTATGAGAGAAACAGAGATAACTATGGTAACCCCAGATACGATAACAGGTATGAGGGTAACCCAAGATACGACAACAGGTATGAGGGTAACCCCAGATACAACAACAGGTATGAGGGTAACCCCAGATACAACAACAGGTATGAGGGTAACCCCAGATACAACAACAGGTATGAGGGTAACCCCAGATACAACAACAGGTATGAGGGTAACCCCAGATACAACAACAGGTATGAGGGTAACCCCAGATACAACAACAGGTATGAGGGTAACCCCAGATACAACAACAGGTATGAGGGTAACCCCAGATACAACAACAGGTATGAGGGTAACCCCAGATACAACAACAGGTATGAGAATCGGTACGAGAATCGGTACCGCTCTCCGTCGCCCTATGAACAACGAAGAAGGGACTATTCCCCTTACGACAGAGACTACTCCCCTTACGACAGGAGAAACGGAGGTCACCCCTCCCCCAACAGGAATGGAGGCGGGTATCCCGACAGAAGAACGGACCGAAGTCCGTCACCATATTGGAGATACGATAAGAAAAGAGAACCTAACCGCGGAAGACGCCAAGAAAAAGAATGGGAAAAAGGGCGAGATAATTCTCCGAGGCCCCGAAGAAATGACCCCTCAACCGAAATGGACCTTTTCCCCGTCGAGTGTCATTTAAGGAGGAGGAAGAGGTAAAACACAAGACAAAAAACTGGAATTGAAGTCGATATTGGTAAGGAGAAAAGAAGACAAAGGCAGGGACCGGGACAGAAGAGATAAAGGTAAGAAAGTGAAAGTGAACGAATGGAATGAAAGAGACAGAAAAAATCTCACAAATAAGGAAGCGAAAGAGATGAATGAAATGTATGAAAGGAATGAAAGAGCAGCTTCAATAACACTGCCCAACAAAAAAACAGTTTTTGCTGCTGATTTAATTCTAAGACCTGTTTCTGGATAATATTGATGTGCTGATTTAAAAAATCACCTTAGATTTTGTCCATCACATCAGGTTTTCGTGCAATGCAATATGCCTATTTTGGGTGATCCATGAAGGACGCTTATCAAAATTGATGATTTTTGAGACCTGTTAACAGCTGTTCTGCTGTTAAAATTTTATCTGTGGAATACACAAATCTGTGCATTAAATCTAAAGGTCATGTACAACATATTAAAATCTTGGGTATCTGTGATTTCCCCAGGTGTGAGCGTGATGTCATGATCTGAGAGATATTTCCCATTGGTGGAGTGAGAGCAGCCGGTTCCGCTAGTGACGTTACTTGTAAACTTTCAGCAGTTGGATTGCAACATGAACATTAAAGTTCACTATCTCAACAGTCATCTGGATAAATTTCCAGAAAATCTTGGTGATGTTAGTGAAGAGCAAGGTGAAAGGTTCCACCAAGATATCAAAGTGATGGAAGAACGATACCAAGGAAGATGGGATACCCATATGATGGCTGACTACTGCTGGAGCCTGCAAAGAGATTGTCTTGACATCTCTCATTCTAGGAAGTCCTATAAGAGAAAATTTATCAGCACTGAAAAGTAAGAAAACAAGAAAAAGACAATGTTAAGAAAACTGGTCCCGTGCTTGCTTTAATATGGATTAATTTTTTGCTTATTTAAACAGTTAATCACTTTATGTGTCAATATTACCATTGTATATTAAAGTTCACTCCCTGCACAATTGTTTACTTTTCCATGCTGATTCTGAGTATGTAAAAACTTATTTTTTGGAAAGAAAAAAATTGGGCATAACCCTGCCAAAATGCGATATCTCCAAAATATCCTTATTTGATTGCTCGAAAACCTGACGTGATAGGCAAAAACTAAGGTGATTTTGAAATCAGCACACCAAAGTTACCTAAAAACAGGTGTTAGAATTAACTCAGCAAAATTGGTGTTGGGCAGTGTAATGATACGAAAGAGGAGTGTCTAAATGTTTATGAAACGAGCGATATTGAAAGTGCATATACGGTGCGAGAGGACGGAGTGTGTCTGCAGAGTGATTTGACCTTGAGAGCGGAGTCTGCATTAGGCAGACCTCAAAACGAGTGCGAGGAAAGGAAAGTGACCTTGACTCGGAGGTAAAGTCTCAGTCGGAGGTCACAGACGCGGTGAAAACAATAACGGAGTGTACGAGAAAAATGTATGAAATGTTCGAATTAAGCGAGAAGAAATGGAAGGAATGCAAGAATTAAAATCTGAGAGCTCGATGGATGATAGTGTGATAGATGAGAACACGAAAAACCGAAGGGAAATTGATCCCCCAACGGAAGCACAATGGGTAAATGGAGTATATATTATGTGTTCATGTGACGTGAATATGAGACATAACGTGACGAAGAATGACTCGTGTTTGTATTGTGAGAACGGAAGTAGTTTGAATCCGGCGAACAAAAATGTAAATTGTGAAAATGAATTAAAAACGAGTGAGGAAAATACCGTGATAATGGACGCGGATGGATTGGCTATACAGGAAATAACTGGTTCAGCGAAAAGACATAAATGAAGTAGCTCCCTCGAAATGCCCCGGGAAGCGACCAGGGTTAAATAAACGAAAGTTGCGTGAGGGAGAATGCAGAGCAACAAATTATGAATGTAAACGATCCCATGGTATCCCTTGAACTTTTGAACGAAGGGGCCGATGTCGGTCTAACAAGGGAAGGGTCAATTGACACTGTTGAATTTCGACCCCAAGTCGAAATTACGAGTCATAGTTGTAACTGTAAATGACGAAGTCCTAACCACCATGGGACAAATAAAACAAAAATAGGCATTGAGCGCGAGAAATATGATCTTACTGCGTTGCTCGTTAAAGAATTGCCTGAGGGATTAAACTTTATTTTAGGGGCGGATTTCATCCGACAAACTTCATACATATTGCAGGTAAAGGCACGGGGTTTGTGGCTTACATAAATGAGATACAAATCCCCTTGATTACGAAATTGATGAGAGCCCAAACCAAGAAGACCAAAACGCGGAGAGAAAAGAAGTAAACAACCTCCCTCTCCCATTAGTACGAGGGTCCACTTCCATTGCCCTTTAGCTGGAGCAATTTTAGAAGTACGGACTCCTTCCCCGTTGAAGGAGGGATCCACTCTAATCGTAGAGGCGAGAGAAACCCCTTTAAACCTAAGGGTAGAACCGCAACTAGTTTGCGTGAACGAAGAAAGGAATGTATCCGTTATCGTGCGAAATGAATCCGCCAACGATAGAGTTAAAGTTACGGGAGAAAGGACAAAGCTGGCGGGAGAAGTTTTACGATACTGCGATTGCGAAGGGAAAAAACCCTGTAGCGCGCCAAACGAATGCTCTTCCAACGGCGAAGAACCCAAGAAAGGTGAGTGAAAAAGAGATCAATCAAGTCATGAACCATAAGCGTAAATGGTCTGAAGATGAAATTTCAGAGGAAATTTATAACATGGAAATGATGAGCGAATTCTCGTTAACCCCTAAGTCTGCAGAGCCGGAAAGAAGGGAAGTACAAAATTTGTGAAAAATACTAAAGTAGACCCGAAGAAGGGATGATTAAAAAACCCTTCTTAAGGACCATATTGGACGAAAGAGAAGAAAAAACGAACCTGAAATTGTGACAGAAGATAAGGAAACAAACGAGATGAATTACATACGCCAGAAGATAAATGCAATTATAGTGACGAAACGAAAAGAAAAAAAAGAGATAACTAATGAACCGCACCGTTTCCGCAGTCGGTACGAGGAAACGGATAGTTTGCGTCGCACGCAGGTCGACCACCAGAACTCATTTAAAGGTCCTGATTGCTGGTCTAGAAGCTGAACTATCGGCTAACGTTTAGAAGGCGATCGAACGAGTAAACAAGACACGCACACTAATTAAACCAAAGGGAACAAATGGGTTAAACTCTTCCCCGGACAATAAAGAAAAATGTTCTTTCCTTTTAACAAATCTTTTACCATTTAATATATAATCAAATTAATCTCCCCCCCTCGGAAAGCTGACTGAAAGGCATGATTCATGTTGGGAGTTAACAATGTTCACGTAACTATATATATTTTATATCGTGTTTCATACTGGTTTATATCAATTTATGTTATTAATAATATTTGATAAATTTATACATTTGATATCGTAATGGTTGACTCAGAAATTGGTAGCGAGGGAATATTCACGAGAAAACAGTCGGTATAAATGCATAGGTTGGAAATAATAATATGATGAGATAGCATGTTTCGCGCGTCCAAATCAGCTCTCAAATTCCATGAGCTTAAGGGAATCGAGTGAAAATTTATAAAAAAGAATTCATTAAGATTTCGAGAGAAGAAATTTTCTTGTTTATCATTGCTCATATAAAATATTTTTGTTTTGTCTTAATGAAATTGCTCCTGAATTAATCATGATCCCCGTCCTCTTAACCTGATGCGCCATACACGTTGGGGCGCAAACCTTCTCAAATCACGGAGTCCTTTTCCAACCAATGGGCTCCCTAATTCTACAAGGCCCCAGTACACTTTCAGCGCACGTCTCAGTATGAAGCCCAACTACCGAAACCTGCTGATCCTGAACCCTCGTGATTTCGAGATCACGTATATCGTGAACTCCTCATTTACGAAGGAGGCCCTTCACCACTTCAACGCTTCCCTGTCTAAGGGAATAGACCTTCAGGATGTAACCCGGTACCTGCGCAGGGTCGCCACGCCACCCTCCCCGTGTCTCGCGTTGGAATAGCAGTGTCGGAATTGCGATCTGGAAGAGACGATGCTGTCGCCGCCGAGATCCTCCACCGGTACCAACTGCCAGGTTTAAAATCCCTGCATCGGGCCCCCCGGAAGCTCAGGTGACCAGATCGCCAACGCCCCAAGAAGCCCCTCATGAATTTCGCTTTTCACCGACGAGCCCAAGTTTCGTCAGAAGATTGTCCTCGGCAATTTCAGTCATATCGTAGCCAGAATCAGCACCTAACGTTAGCTACGAGGGAAATGGGCATTCCCGAAATTAAGACTTAAACCATTTCTCCATCTGGCTCCTTTGTTTTTTCCCCATTTTTAATACTTACGAAAAAACGACGAATGAGGTAGTTTTTTTATTGAATTAAATTTACATGATAGAATTGAATTGCTAAAGTAATAACTTCATTCGGTAGTTGTGTGTAACTAACTGATTAATTAGTGATGTGTTAATTTAATTAAATACGTAATATTTTCCCTTACTGATTAGTGCTTAACGAATTAGTGTTCGATTTACGAGCCTTACTGAAATGACCTCTTTATGCAACTATTAAGTTTCTCCGTCTGTGTATTTCAAATTTTCTCCCTGCTATATCGCTTTCCTTTATTTATTTTAAAAGCATATTAACTTATAAAACCATTATGATATCATTTTGTGTCATAAAGCGAGATTGCGAAAGTCTCTCGAAAGCAACTTTCTGTAAATAGAGATCAGATGCTGACCAACTTGTTTTCGCGCTGGCGATGCGGGTAAAGCTTGCATTCGAACTAATTGCTGACCGTACTTGATAACTAAATTATACTGAAAATATAAATTCATATAATTTCATTCAGTTAACTAATAAAGTAGGCCCTCGGAATGTAGGCTTTCGTCTTTCGGTTGAGTATGCAAATTTTAGTATAGAAAAAAGAAAAAAAAAAGTTTTTCCATTTTTACTTATAAAATTTATGAACTTTATGAGATTTATGAAAATTTAATTTAGTCATCCCTTTGGAAAACTATAAGAGTCGTTTGGCGACTCGTCGTACGAATTATTCCTCCTAAAGAGAGCACTTTCCACCCCGAGTTACAAGAATTAATCGTCCTAAACCCGGTAGACGCATTTTTCATGATGTTAACATAAATGAAAATGACACTATATTGAAGGCTGATCCGTTTCCACATCGGATTATTTAATTTAGGGAAAGGCGTTGCCCTTATAAGGCATTCAGAAATTAAAATTTCCCCGTATAATGTGATCTTCTTGCTGTGTATTTCTCTTCTAAAACCTACCCTTTCCTCTACTTATATATTAATTACACGGTGAGTCAATACACATTTCATTTTTCCCAGGCATAAGTTACGAGGCAAACATTTCAGTGCCTGTGATAGATATTCTACGACTATAGGACTATAGGGCAACTTTTGAAGAGAGTGCCTGTAGACCCTTAAAAAGAGTTAAAAGTATTTATTCTGCAAATGTAATTTTCAGAATAAATCCGCATATGTTGTTTGACTCAGTATTTATTATGTAAATTTAATTTTTAGCTTATTGATTGACAAGTTTCAATTTATTTATAAATAGTAAGCAAGCTTAACTAGGTTAATGTTCGATTGAATTTCTCATATTTTCATTGTAACTACGAGTTCTAACGTATCTGGATAGACCTAAGTAAACTAAATTCGTGTTTTGAGAATTGCCTCTCCACTACGAATTATTTCCTCTCACGGAGCATTTCTCTTTCCGTATTCACAGACCATTGAAGTCTTTCGTTCGGCCTCAAGTTCCCTCAGGGACTCAATACTTTTTTTTTTTTTTTTGGAAGGAAGGAATTTGTTATACACAAGCCACTTGATTCCTCATAATACCCCATGCTTTATCTTCAATATTTAAAACATCCCTTGAAATAAACCTCGAGTGTCCTCATCGACTTGTGCGACGCTCCCCCCCTTTTTTCTTTGTTCTTAAATGCTTGCCTCGGCGCGTTTTGGACTCGTAGGAGGGATGGAGTACGAAAACAGATGCGGGGAAAAAAACTCGTTAGAAGATATCTGGCGCTTCGTCGGGAATGAGCGATAGGCCAGGCGGCGCTCTGGTAATTCTCCGAGTAGACCTTTGAGAGGGTTTGCTCGTTAAAGACTAAATTTGAGAGTTCCATTGAATGAGATTTGAGTTTTGAGCTTGAGATATTGAGTTTTGAGAGAATATTGAGATTTTGAGTTTATGAGGAAGTATTGAGAGCCGTTAACCTAAACTACTGCGAGGGATGTAGTGGATGGGCAACGATAGATCTTAAATTATTTAATTAATGTTAAGACTAGTTTAAGAAAAAACCTGAACTTGACCGTACTATATTTCGAATTTGAGACTGAACTTGTAGCCAAATGTGACTTAATTTTATTGATTAAAAGCTATTCAAACAAACTATTTCATTATCAAATACACACTAAAATCGGGTGTACAGAAGTAATCGGAGGATAAAGAATTCACGCAGAGGGTCACTAACTTAAAGAAAGATTTATTATAACTTCAATTTACTCATCGAGCACTTACAGTGACCTTCGAGAAAAAGCAATTTGTAAATTTCTAATAAGGGTCCGTCTCCCGTGACAACGGACAATTTTTTATTACAAACTGGTGTCAGAAGTGGGGGATAACGGATTTTTTATTACATGTATATACTCCTAAGCCAACTGAGGCTGTCAAGAAGTTCAGTATGCGACAAGACATGCCAGCAAGATCCTCCTCCTCCTCCTCCTCCTCCTCCCTTAGGTTACCTTCTTAGGTCAGGATGCCTTCTTGGTTTAGGTTAGGTTACCTTCCTAGGTTAGGTTACGCCTTTGGGCGAGGTCACTCTCCCAGGCATCCCCTCAAACCCCCTCTCCCCCTTCATGCAATTTGGGGGGCTAAACCCCCTCCCACCTTGTTGCATATCCCCACCAACATTGCTCACCTTACATAGCAATTGATTTGCACTCTAAATTTTTGCGGCATATTACTCTAACAATGGCGATACTGGCCTACGAAAACATCCGTTCAGCATGCAGCAGAAGTGGCCGAAATGGCTAACAAATCAAATGCGAATTTTGCCATTTTTGGGGATTCCTGCCAACTCATAACTAAGTTTTAAAGAAAAACGTAGTTACGAGTCCCAAAATAAAATTGTTAACTAGTGACTATAACCGAGTTTTTAACTTAGTTATGAAGCTCTGTTATAATAAATACCCCAACACTGCTAGACACCTGGTTCAGGACATTTCCAGACAAGTCGATTGTGCCTGGTAATGTGAAATGGAGAGCTCAAGAAAGCAACGCTCTCCTCCACTAGACCAACGCTGCAGAAGGTGCCTTGAGTTTGACCTGTGTGTGATGAGAAATCGTTGCACGAAACATGACAAGGTTGCAATATATGTCTTTCCTTTCAACCTTTCAGGTGTTCTGTGCGACGAGTCCTCATTTCACGGAGGTCAGGTTTGTTGCCCTTCCTTTTGAGTTGGCCTGGTGAAATAGAGTTGGTTTCTTGTGCTCTCCAACTTCATAGAGTCAAGTATTCCCATCTCATCTGGAATTGTTTTGAGCCAGGCGTCTGGTCTTTTGAAGATTTTCACCATTATACCGGTCGTGCTTCGTATTTCCTTATATATATATATATATATATATATATATATATATATATATATACACACACACACACCTTGGTTGGTTTTGGTTTTGCTTTCGCCCGAATTGTTCATTCTGACGAAGGTCAAGCTTGTTACTCCACCCTAGACCTACAGTTTAACGTGGAATCCGAACCACGCCCCACCAGCGTCTTAACCACTAGGCTACCCAGGGTACCCATTTATCTACCAACCATTTTTTTTTATTGTGTGGAAGGATGAACAGCTCGGTTTTGCTGCTCGCCGCGTGCTGTCACCGCGTCTCGATCCCGGGGCCGATGAATTCGTATAGTTAGCGACGGTAGCCACTACACCACTGAGGGGCACATGATATATATATATATTATATATAAATATATATATATATATATATATATATATATATATATATATACACACACCTTTCAAATGTTCCGTGCAATGATTCCTCATTTCATGAAGGTCAAGCTTGTTGCCCCTCATACATATATATATATATATATATATATATATATATATATATATATATATATATATATATATATATATTATATATATATATACACTGCCGGCCTTTGGGCAAAGCAAGCAAAGCGGCTGCTTTGGGCCCCGCAAATATATGAGTACAGTATAAAAAAATATTTTGGTTTTGAGTGGTAAATTAAATACGGCTTATCATAATAACTCTTCATATACAGTAGTATTCATATACAATAGTATTCCATATTAATTATATATTTTGTTATATTTCAGATATCGACTGACAGTGATGCCTCCAAAGAGATTGCGAGATACTTCTCGGAAATATCTCAGCAGTCACCAGAAGAGACAGCGTGAAGCGAAGCGGAAATCAGAACTTGAGCGTATGTATGGGTATTTGAAAATTTTCTAGAGAAACGCGATCCACAGGCTGAAACTGAACAAGATGTGCCTGCGCTGTCACATGCATCATCATCAGCTTTGATAGATGAAAGTGAACTAGATGTACCTACTCCGTCACATGCGTCATCACCAGCTTTGATAGATGAAAGTGATATCCAGAGGGAAGAAGAACCCATGGATCAGACTCCAATTCTGCAAAATCAGCCTCTGGATGCACTCAAAGATCCAGGTCAGTGGCCGGAAACTGTCAGCACAAAAGTCAGAGATTTACTAGTGAGTAAAAGGCCCACCACAGTGTGAGGAAGATTATAACTTTCCCAGAGATGATAATGGCCGCAAATTTTCAAAAAGTCATTACAAGAGACGGATGGAAAATGGAGTTGGTATAGGGAAATGGCTGATTTATTCAATCCCTAAGAATCGGATATTTTGTTTTTGTTGAAAGTTATTTGGAAACTCCAACAATGCCAAGGGGTGTAGAGGATTCTGTGACTGGGTGAATACTAGTTCCAGACTGTCTGAGCACGAAAGATCACAGGACCATCTGAAGGTGATTCTCCAATGGATGGAACTCGAACAACGTTTGATCAAAAGTTGCACTGTGGATCAACTCAGTCAGGAACGAATCAATACGGAAAAGCTTAGGTGGAAAAATGTGCTTGAGCGCCTCCTCACCATTGTACAGTACCTCGCTCAACACAACATGGCATTCCGAGGATCAGTAGATAGTGACTAGATACAATCTTCAGACGGAATAATGACAACTTCCTTGGACTGGTTGAGCTTATCTCAAGATTTGATCCTGTCATGCAAGACCATCTTAGAAGAATAGTCAATAACGAAATTCATGATCATTACCTGGGAAAACGAATCCAGAATGAACTCGTCTCGCTCATGGGCAACAAAGTTCGAGCAACCATTGTACACAGAATCAAAATGGCAAAGTATTTCTCTGTGATCCTTCATTGCACACCCGACATTAGTCACAAGGAGTAGATGTCCATTACTTTGTGGTATGTCTCTGATGGATCATCAGGTACTGAAAATGGAATTTTTGAACACTTCATCAAGTTCATTGAGGTGAAGGAGACCACAGGAGAAAACCTACTAGAGGTATTGATGAGAGAACTTCACGAACTTGGACTGGAAATGAGTGATATTCGTGGAAAAGGATACGATAATGGTGCGAACATGAAGGGACACTCATCAGGCGTTCAAGCGCGACTTCTGGAAATGAATTCAAGAGCATTCTTCACTCCATGCGCGTACCACAACTACAATTTGCTACTTGGGGACATGGCAAAAACATGTGTTCAAGCCATCTCATTTTTCGGGGTTATTCAACGCCTGTATGTCTTCTTCTCAGCCTCAACCCATCGATGGTCAGTCTTCTGCAAGCAAGTGAAAGAGTTCCCAGTGAAGCCCTTGAGCGAGACAAGAGGGGAATGCCGTGTGCAAAGTGTCAGAGCTGTACGATATCAAGCTGTCGAGATCTATGATGCACTTGTCGAAATTGCTGAAAAAGCAAAACATCCTCAAGGAAGAAGCGAAGCAGAATCACTTTGCAAAGAGATGAAGAATTTTAAATTCATTGTTGCTGTCATATTCTGGTATGACCACCTCTTTCAAGTCAACTATGTGAGTAAAGATCTTCAGAGTGATTCAAAGCATCTGGCAAGTGCCATCGAGAGTTCGGAAAGAACATGTAAGTGGACGAAAGAATATCGGGAGAGTGGATTTCAAAGTGCTGTAACAGATGCCAAAGAGATTGCAGAGCAGCTTGAAATCGAGCTAGACACCGCCATATCCTCCCTGGAACGACGATTCGAACAACTGAGAGATCACTCAAAGTTTGGCTTCATGTACATGTTCACAAAGATGTCCAAGACAGACCTACGTAAGCAGAGCAAAGATCTCGAACTTGAACTGACTGATGGAGAAGACCGCGACATTGATGGATTCATGCTTGCTGAGGAAATGGAAGCCTTGAAACCAATTTTTCCAGAAGATATACAAAGTGATCCACTGAAGATATTGGGCTTCATCACTTTGAACAATCGTTCTGTAGATTTCCCGAATTTCACGACTGCATTGCGAATACTTCTGACTATTCAGTTACTGTTGCATCTGGGGAAAGAAGTGTCTCAAAGTT